>VDFB02089982.1:0-74026 GCA_007258455.2 Sequoia sempervirens
CACATATGTGTAAATGGTATTACACATTTGAATTAAAAGTTTGGAAACATGGCGAAGTAAGAGGGATGAAAATAAAAGAAGAAAAATAAGAGGAGATGAGAGAGAAAATAAGCAAGATTTGAAAAAAATAAAAATAGAAGCAAAAGAAGCTACAAGAAATCAAAAAATGAAGGAAAGTAAGAGAATAAATGAGGAAAAACATAGAAAATGTAGGAGAGAGGAGAGAGAAAATAAAAATAAAAGAAATGTGGAGGAGAAATTAAAAGAAATTAAGGAGAGAAAAAATAAGAGGGAAGAAAAATAAAAGAAGTGAAAAGAAAAAATTAAAAAGTGAAGCGGGAGGATTTATAAGGACGGAGACAAAGATGAAAAAATAGAAGTGGCCAAAAGGATAAATATTAAAATAAAGAGAATTAAAATCAAAATTGGGCAACCATAGAAGAAAGCAATTGAGCCAAATAAAGAAAGGAGATTCACCGTACGACCTTTTAGAAGCAATATAACTTGGGCAAAGATCAAAATAAGGCAAAGCCACAAAGGCAGAAGAGAAAACAACAAAGGTTCGTACACACTAATAAGTCCATATGACATCAAAATTAGATGAATGGATGTATGGTAGCATGAAAGGGTAAGCAAGGAAGAACACAAGAAAGAAAGAGAGGTTGTACGACAAAGTACATTTTCTAATCCCATCATATGACATCTAGAAGATATTGCAGTCGTACGACATACTCGAATCGTATGGAGTTTAGGAGCTATCTAGGTCATACCGTGCACTCAGGCCACCCAGCGTCCAAAGATCAATTTAGTCGTACAACATCCTGACACTATTCTAATCGCACAACAACCTCTAGTTGTACGACATTCACAGGCTACTACAAGCTGTATGACACTCACCAAGTCCCCAAATCGTATGACATTCAAAGTCTATTCAAATTGTACAACCTTTACAATCAGAGGTTCTCTAGGACGTATGACGAGCACAAAGTCTTTATATCATAAAGTGGCTAGTAGTTGGGTTTTAATCTGTATGGTGCAAAGGAGTTCAACACTCAGTTCGCATACCACTCTTCACAACCTCCATCGTACGATCAAGCAACAATAATGAGAAAGTGATAGCATTCATACTTCAAACAACACAACTCTTTGCAATTCCTATCACCCAAGTCATACGATATCCTACGCATCCACTACCAAGTTTCAATGTATGAAATGTTCTTAGTTTTAAAATCACACCAAGCATAGCATCAGGTTGTAGTGTACGGCTGGCAAGGGGTTGGGAAGTACGAAAGTTACTAGAATTCAATAATTATAGCAACTGTCAGGCAAAAAGGAATAAATTGGGTTTGAATTTCTGAACCGACAATACAATGGACAAGGGAAAGAAACTGGTGTAGCATAAGCTGAAGGTAGCCTCGATAGGAAAGAAAAAGAAAATGGATGCAAACACTGAAACAATGTCTTGGGAGAATTTAACTGGCAACAAGTGCAAACAATGGTGGCAAAGCACCGCCGACAACCACACTCTAAAAATTGTACTACAACATGATCGAGTGGATAAAGTTGTACTTGTACCATTCTTTAGTTCATGAGAGTTTGAGCCTTGGCTAAAGGCCATGGTGGATAATTATTGTAGGCACACACACAAGTTGGTGATAGATTACAAAGGCTATCCAGGTACAATTTCATTCTGGCCACTAGATTTTGAGAGAGTGTTTGGAATTCTAGCCATATGGGTAGGAGTCAATAAGCCGAAGAAGATGATTTAGCAACACAAAGAGGTCTTAATCAAGCAAGTGTGCCAAAATGACTTAACACTAGAGGAGAAAGACACTATATGAAATGCAGGAAACAGAGGCCTCCGAAAACATTATCTGGTCACTGCAAAATGGAAGTGCCTGCTAGACTTAATGAAGTTTCAACTCATAGGTACAATCCAAGCATCTAACATTTCCATCTAGATGGTAAATTACATGGTGGGATTGAGCATTAGCTGAGTGTACAATTGGGCATGGTTTCTTTTAGAACAAATGTGAGAATTCTTATCCTAGTGGCATAAAGCTTTTTATATGATGTAGCATGCCATTTCCCTCTTCCTGGATGTTGTTCACACACAAGTACCTGAAGGAAGATGGGGCCATTTGTAGCCTCTCACTCATCTGGACCTGGGGCTTCCAATGACATTCTACTAGACAGGATTGGAATTAAAGCAAGTTGGTGAAGGCACTACTGTAGGGAAGAAGAGGAAACAAAAGGAGGCATCGGTGGAAGAGGAAGCATCAACCAAAGAGGCATCTAAGCAGGGTGAAGTGTCCAAACAAGAGGAACCTATTGACTTGTCTTCCTCAACATCGGCTTCTAGTTCACTAGTGGATGATGAAGTGTTTGTGGCTATAGGCGGCCAAGCAGCATTGGAAGTAGGAGAGACTAAAATACCACTATTACAGCCAGCCAGTCTCACTCTTCCAGCACTACCAGTCAGGGAGAGCCCACAAACTATGACCTTCACCCTCCCAATCTTGTCGGTTGGAGTTGGGTGAACACTAAGAGTAGCAGCCTCATCACCAGGTGCAACACTAGATTGGGCGCCACTTGCTACCATATCGTCACAATGGGCATCTACTACATTAGCAGCTTCTAGGGAACTAATGCTAGAAGGTGACTCAAATTCCACATCTTCTATGGAGATATTTCCAGAGGCTACTTCACTTGACACAATACCTGGATCGACAACTTCAGGGGTTACAATACCAAAGGAGGCACCAACGTGGGGGATGATCACGAGACATGAGGAGGCTTCCCTTGTTACACTGCTAGGAGCATCAGGGGTGGCTCAAATTGATAATTGGCTAGGATTGGTGGGCCTCACACTAGAAGTGGCCGAGTAACTAGAGCAGCTAGTTGAGAGTCCTTCAAATCAGTTGGTGGGTGAGGGAGGTCCATCCATCCACACACAATAGAGTGGGAACACCAGACTTGCCGAGGAGACACCTGAACAACCCACATAGCTAGTGATAACAATACATGAGCCTAAGCAGATAGTCAAGGAAACCCCTCGGGAGGGCGAGGATCCTTCCCTAGCCATCAAAGATGAGGAGGATGAGGAGGGTGACTCGACAGGTGGACTCATAGTAGAAATTTCATAGCCAGACCCATTGGATCCAATGGGAATAGTATAGTGCTATGTGGAGGAGCTGGAGCATATGGGTAGATTGATGATTCAGGTGGGCTAGGTTTCTAGAGAACTCAAGGTCGGTTGATCTCCTCTAGTGGGATAGGAAGTCCAACACATCTGAGGATTTGTATAGATGGGATGTGAGTCATAGTTTACTCAAATATTCAATGACGGATGGATAGCGGGCAAGACTGCTGCAATGTTGCGGGCATGGCATGGTAGGCCACCAAGGCTGGCAGGATGAGACATTGGGGTACTTAAGAGTTTATACCACATTGATCTCGCATTCCATGATGTTTTTTGTCTCATGAAATGCCAGGTGTTCTCCACAGAGGTTGTTGTATCATGGAAGCTGGAAGCATATAGACTCTTACAGAGGATTAAGGAGGATTTAACTTTGGCAATGAAAAACATTCAAAATGGCTTGTCAGAATAGACCCAACTAGCTAGTGATAGGGGAGCCTAACTAGAGGCCTTGGAGACCTGGGTTATCACCTTGGAAGAGGAGACACAAAAAAAGAGGGGGAATGGGAGCATCAAGTGAAGGAATTGGAAGACCAATTAGCAACAAATAGTACAGAGGTAGACAAGACTCAAGGCTAGTTGATGGAGGTAGCTCGTATGGTGAAGGTTGTCAGGGAGAGGGAGACACTTGTTGACCGAAAGCTCTACACATGTATAGAGGAAGTGAGGCAACTACGGGAAGAGAATTCTTTGACTACTCCAGCATCATTTGTGCATCTATGGACGTCCTCACTTCCTCCTCATTAAATTTATATATTTTATCATTTCCTTGGGTTGTCATGTCATCTGGAAAACAACTTCCTTTTAGGGGAGATGATGTAAGTAGTATATCCTTACTTTTTTTGTAGTCGGTAGTAGTTGGCCTTGGTCGTAGTCACCATTTGCTAATAAAACTATAGTTAGTGGGAATAATACATGTCATGTACTTTCAAGTAATCAAGTCTTAATTCATGCTAACTACTATTATGAAATGCCATGTCGGTTGGTTACTTAACTACCGCCAAATGTTATATGTATTCAGTTGGTTGTAGTTGAAAACATGTTATATTTGAATAGTCATGATTGATAATACCGTTGTACATGATATCACTGAGAATGAATATAGCTTATGATGTTCAAACATGATATATTTCTATTGTATTATTTTGTTCCATGTTCTGCATATGATTTAGTTTTCTCAGTAGTAAGTAGTACTTGAATTATATTCCGTAGGAAAAACATGTTTGAGATTTTTAAATATTGCAAAAATTAATTTAAAAATCAAAACCAATATAAAAATCCCTCTGACTGATAAATTTAGCCCGACAAGAAATTAAAATGGAAACCTTATGATATTTTCCACAAATATTATGCCGATATATATATATATATAATGTCGATGATTAAAAAACCAAACCCCAAAATATGCCAATGGAGATATAGTCTGTGAATTAAAAAGGGATGATGTTGACCACTAAAATATATTAGCAGGTCGTTCCAAATATTTCTGCAAACTATAGAAATAATTGAATTTTTTTGCCAAAATAATAGAAATATAAACCCAAATTTTTTTGAAAATGAAAATGGCCAGCTGCTAAATTTTTTTTTCCTCAAAGGACAACTGACCAAGATGATTTTTTACTACAAATTGTACGAATAGTATGGTTGATTTTGCAAACTCTGAAATACCTTTGATGGCTCCCGAGTTGATGAATTCGATTTTGATGAATGGCCAAGTGATCCTAGGGTTTTGAGGCCTTATCAAGACAATGGCAAGTTTAGATTTGACTCAATCTGCTTCAGAAATCAGCTTGGTCCCTGGTTGCAGTCAAGTAGCCTACAGTGGAAACCTTCAAGCCTAGGATGAATTTGTCTTGCCCAACTTTCCTGATCTTGGGATGAACTCTCAATGGAATGGCTTTGATACCATGTTGAAATAATGGATGTTGAATCATCCAATGAAGTTGTGCACACTTCAAAGGATCTTGCTAAGAGAAATTCAACCACACAGAAAGTGTTGCAAATAAGGGCATACAAATAGAGATTGCTATTGATCTAGAATATGAGATGATTACAAATTCACAAATTCCTTGAATACATAGGCATGAGAGAGATGCAAGATGCAATATGATGTTGCCATGTGTCTTGATCTAACATGTGAACCCTACCTAGGAAATGATAAAAGATTGAGATAGGTTCTAGAAGGACAACTCATCTTCTAGAAGAATTCTTATCCCTACAGACATGGAAGGGGGAGTCGCCCCATTATTTATCTAATAATTCAACCTAGGACTAAATTAATGCATGACCTAAGTTAACTTATGCTACTGTAATAATTAATTAATTAATTACACTAACAGGTTTAATTACAAAAACAAGGGTTTGATTGAGGTAAACCCCCATATAGCCACCTAAATAATTTCTTTTGTAGATTTGTTACAGGTTCAGATCTGAAGATGAAGGTTTGCAGGTATAGGAAAAAAGATCAAACAAAGGTTTATAGAATCAAACTTTGAAGTTTTGAAAAGGCCTACAAAGACCCATTCACCTAGGGGTGACCTAGTCTTGCTACATCACACAAACTCAACTTTTGGTGACAGGTACACATCATCTGACATCCCACAAATCCACTTGAAAATCACTATTTTTGTTTGTTTATCTTCGAGATTTTGCATTTAAATATTAGGTCATATAGCCTAATTAGGGTAATCACTTCAAATCATTTATCATTCATGCCTAAGACTCAAAAATATGAAGATCTAGGTCTAATTGACTCACCTAAGAGGTTGTAAATCATTTTATACACCTTGTTAATTTGCATCTTAATTAAATCCTAGAAATGATGGTCCATTAACCCTAGGTTTTGGAAATTAAACTTAGGGTATCCACATTTTTATGTTTCATTTTAATTAACTTGACATCGTAGCTTTTTGATTTAGTAGTCTTTCAAACCCTAGATCTAGGTTTTGCATTATTTTGTTTTGCATCTTTCATTTAGGGTTTCATATTTTGCATCATAAAAGTCATAAAGTCCAAAAATATTGCATCCATATTACATCATAGCTTGAATTAGGGTGTATTACAATCATTTAGATCAGATTTTCATTTCAAACTTGCATTAAAAATGTGCCATTTTGTTTCAAAATTATCATACATTTGTATTTGAATTACATAAAAAAATTCTAGAAAAATAGTCACTGTCAAGCCTATTTACAGATAGGAAGAACAACCTTAAAAATCAAACTAATTATTCATATTTTTAAATTTTAGAACCCTAAACAAGGACCCATTCGCCCTTGGGAAACCTTGTTCTTTTACAGGTACATCAATAGTCTTTCACACATTTATGTCTTTATGTTTGCATTATGTTTTTGCTGATAAATTTGTGTTTTGAAATGTTGGAATAGTATTATTTCATGTTAAATAAATTTGTCATTTTTCTTAGCTCTATAAAAAATTTCAAAGAATTTTACTTTTTAGTGCTTCAAATTTTTAGATCTATAGAGCAACTCTTTGATTTTTTCTATCATTGTGTAATCTAGGTAGACTAGTTTTCATTTTGTAAACATTCAAAACACTAGATTGTTATAACATATTTCACAAATCAAAAACTCATAAAGTAGAAGCAAAATCAATCCTAAACTTTGGTTTGCAAACTGAAATACCATTAATCTTTGTTAATCAAACTTTTGAAACTAGCATTTTTCAAAAAGCTATAGTAGGACCCAGTTGCCCTTGGGTGATCCAGTCCTCCAAAAATAGCTTTAGAACTTTGAAACAAACTAATACTCCTATCATTTTATAGTTCTACAATCTAGTTTCCAAATCGGTGGTAGGTCTATAAACCTCTTTGCAACACTAGTTAGTGTAAACGTGCATTGAAAATTAATGATTAATCTTGGAGAAAGCATAATCATCTGACCATGTTAGATCTCTTTATATAAGTTAATTGTATACCTCTCAAGTTGCGTAGTTGTGATGAATTTGATATGCTATATGAATCCCTTGAGGACTTCATCTCACCAAGATCATCCACTAAGGCTAGTAACATCCCAACCCAACAACAAACAATCAATACAATCACACCTGAACTCATCATTTACCCACCTACACAACAACCTCAATTTCAAACCAAACTAGTTCTTATCATAGGACCACCTCAAAACAAACCAAAATCTCCAATTCACATCTTAAATTTTCCAAAACAACTCACTAGCAACCATGTGTCATAGAAACCAAGTTCCCACACAGTTTCCCATACATATAACACAAGCCAATCCTACATAGATACCACTCCCACAACTTATTTTTCCTAATGCACCTTGTTTACCTCCACAAAGTGGAAAGGAGTATGATCTCATGGAACAACTCCATAATACTCCTGCTAATATTTCCCTGTGGGACCTCATTCAAACATCACCTACTTACCATGGTATGCTTCAATTTTTTTTACAAAAAGTTATGGTCTCTCCTAGTATGCAACCAAATGATGTAGCAACCCTAATTCAAGGTATAAACTTGGTCAATGTTGATATTATTTTTCATCAAAGTGAATTACCTCCATTAGAGACATAGAAGCAAATGATGCTTCGATTATATTGGTTGTTATCAATAAGGTTGGGATTAGGTGCACTCTTTTGGACAATTTTTCACGATTGAATGTTTGTAGTGTGAATACTTTGGATAGAATTAGAGAAAATAAGAACTAAATTCAGCTAGATTCTTTGTCTATTTGTGGTTTTTATAATATGGGAAACAACCACTTGGTGTAATAACATTACCTATAAAAGTAGGTAAACCAAAGATGTTATTATATTTCCATAGTCCATATCAATAAGATTTTGTTGCTTCTATATTAAACTGTGTGTTAGTTTTTGAATCAACATTTTGGATCAAACTCCAGGATCCATCATCACAAATATTTGTGTATCCTGATGATGGATCACAGAGTGTGATACAAAATGTTGATTCAAAAAATAACACACATTTTAATCCAAAAGCAACAAACTCTTAAAAGTAGGTAAAGTTACATTTCAAACCCCTATCCATGTTATGCCCTAGGAACTTTCATATAATCTTATCTTGGGTAGACCATGGATTCATGAGATGAATGGAGTTCCTTCAATGCTACACCATGTGCTGAAATACACTGACAACAATAAGGTTTACATGATAAAAGCTTACCCAAAATCTGAAAGTTGTTTACAAACCAAAAAGGGGATAAAAGTCCTTTGAGAACATTAATACCCACTTCAAAAGTGTAACCTTTGTAAGAAAAAGAGAAATATGATTATCTTCAATTAGTGACAAAGTTTTTGGATGATGATTGGGGGTCATTAGATTTCACACCTACATTCATGGAAGAATACAAGATAATTGAGAAACCAAAAGAAAAATGGAAAGAAGCAACATTGATACCAACACAGTTTGATATTGTAACATCTAATATACAAGAATTCACAACTTCTAGTAATGAGGGGAACATGGATTAAACATCTACCTATGATGAAACTGACTATGAAAAACCACTGTCCTTGAAAGAAATGGAAAAAATTTATGGAAGAGGGTACCGAATTTTGAAACAATTTGGCTATAATGGAAAAGGATGTGGAGTGAAAGAAAAAGGCATTCATGTTCGTATAGAGCTTAATACACAAGAGACAACAAGAGTTCTTGGATATTTCCCTTCAAAAGAAACAAAAGAATCAAAAATAACTTCACTCAATGTCAATTTTATCATGAAAGATTCTCCTAAAACAACTTTGAAATTGGTGCACCCTGAACTGATAGAAACTACATGTGAGAATATGTCATTGGATTTGTTTCACAATGATGAGTCCCTGGGAGATTTTTTGGGAATAAATGACACTTCATTCACCTGTCATGATAAATAAAGAGTTCTTTATTGTTTGAATGCAAAGGCATGTGGTGAGAAATAAAATGAACAATATGATGAACAAGATGAAACTAAAACATCTCATGATGATCCAAATCATAAAATGCATTACTTCTAGGAGATACCCTAAATGTTCCAATGAAACTACCTAATGAAGAAAAATTGATTCAAATTGGAAAGTGTCTTGATGAGGATGAACAAGAAGATCACCCAACTTTATTACATGATTTTATTAAAATATTTGCTTGGAATTATTCAGATATACCAAGTATTGATCCTAAGATAGTCACACATAACATTGTTCTTAAGGAAAATGCTAAACCTGTGAGATAAAAGATATGAAAGATAAATCCTAAAATAGCTTTATTGGTTAAGGAGCTAAGATTGAAAAACTTTTACAAGCTGGATTAATCTGCCCCATTGATTATTCACATTGGATCTCTAACATTGTGGTAGTAGAAAAACATGATAATTGTATTAGGATGTGTATGGATTTACGAGATCTTAATAAAGCATCTCTAAAGGATGACTTTCCCCTTCCTAATATTGACATGATAGTCAATTCAATTGCAGGACATGCCTTATTATCATTTATGGATGTATTTTTAGGATACAATCAAATTTTCATTAACCCTCAAGATCAATATAAGACAACCTTCACTACACCTTGGGGAACGTTTTACTAGATTGTGATGCCCTTTGGATTAAAGAATGTTGGATCCACATATCAAAGGGAAATGACGTTGATATCCCATGATTTCATACACAAGATTTTGGAAGATTATGTTGATGATATTTTGGCTAAGTCTATAACATGTCAATACCATGTCAAAATCCTCTAAAAATCTTCAAAAGAATTTGTAAGCACAACATGAGACTAAACCTGAAGAAATGTATTTTTGGTGTTGATAGTGGAAAATTGTTGAAAAAATACTATTACATAGAGGCATTGAGGTGGAAACAAAGAAGATTGACACTATAATAAATATGCAACCTCCTAAGAGCATTTCACAATTACGTAGCTTACAAGGAAAGATTCAAGATATTTGTCATTTTGTTACATCATTGGTGAATAAGACTCTTCCCTTTACTTAAATCCTTAAGAAAGAATTTGAATTTAAATGGGATGAGGATTGTCAAAATGTTTTTGAGAACTTGAAACAATATCTAGCTAATCCCCCTATTTTACAACCAACTACTCAAGGAAAACCTTTTATCCTTTACATATTACCATCAACCCATGCTCTTGTCATGTTATTAGCCAAAAAAGATGAGAGAATGACAAGGAGCATCCTGTTTACAAAACTAGTCAAACATTGGTTGATTATGAAATTCAATAAACAACCATAGAAAAATAATGTTTGGCTCTTGTCTTCACTACAAACAAATTGAGGCATCATCTGCTAAATGCAAAAGTACATGTCATGACGAAATTTGATCATTTAAAACATCGATTTGCTAAAACAGATTTGTCAAGACACTTGGCTAAGTGGGTTATGTTGTTAATTGAGTTTGACCTTAAGTTTATTGCTCAAAGGTGATCAAGGGTCAAGCATTGGCCAACCCCTTAGCTCAGGCTCCTTCATCTTTAGCATTACAAAATGTTGACTCATTTCTTGATGAGAATGTATTGAAAATTGATGATAATAAAACATGGGAATTATACTTTGATGGAACTAAGTGTAAAACTAGTTTTGGAGTGGGTGTTATATTAATATTGTTCTTGGGAAAACTAATTCCCTTAAATTTCCTATGTACAAACAACAACACAAAGTATGAGGCTCTTATTACTGGGATATGTGCAACCTTGTCTTTCAGTGTTCAACACATTCGTATATTTGGCGATTCTCAATTGATAATGAAATAAAGTAATGGTTCCTATCAAGAAAAACATGATAAGCTATCTCAATATAAAAGAATCGCAATGAAATTGCAAGAACATTTCAAATAATACACTATCAACAATGCTCCATGAAAGGATAATCAACATACAGATATAATGGAAAGCACAACTTCCCTTGTTTCTCTTGAAGATTTTTTCATAGACTTCACATTTGTTGTTCACACCCTCGCAAAACCATCGATAGATGAAAATATGAAAAAAGTCTTAGTTTCCAATATTAAAGCTCCTAGTGAATGGTATACACCGATATTCAATTATCTAAAAGAAGGTATCTTTCTTGAACCAGCTACTAAGAACACTAGAGCTTGTATTCAGAAACTTGTAACTCGATACATAATCTTAGAAGATGTGTTATATAGGTGGTCATTTGATGGTCTTCTTATTAGATTCCTTAAACAATCTAAGATCTCTATAGACCTTGAGGAAGCTCATGCAGGTGCTTATGGGGGACATTTTGGAGGACAATCATTGGTTCAAAAGTTAATTCACATAGGATACTATTGGTGAAATATAAAACAAGATTATTTTTATCACATTAATAAATGTCATAAATTTCAAGAGCATAATAACCAGATTCATGGTCCTACTTTTGAAATTTGTGCTCAAATTCCTATTTGGCTATTTTTGGTATAGGGATTTGGATCTTATTAGAAAATTTTCTCCTCTTTCTTCAAGACGTACATCTATAATAACTACTATAGAGTATTTCATGAAGTGGGTAGAGGAAATTCCTCTTTGCTTTATAACTGCTGAAGTAATTTATTGTTTTATTTTGGAAAAAATCATCACTCAATTTGGTATTTCCTTCATCCTTAGTAACAATATAATGGTCAATTGGATGCAACAAAAAAAACACTTGATCAAATATTGTGTAAAATGATTCACAAACATAACAAGGATTGACACACTCAAGTTACTTATGCATTGTGGGAATATCACACAAGTATTTGTATGGCTACAAGAAACACACCATTTAACCTTGTTTATAGTGTGGACATAATAATGCCCTTAGAGTTAGAAATTTCCTCAAGAATATCTCTTAGGGTCCTTATTCATGATAATACTTATAGAGAAAAATGGTTATAACAACTTGAAATGCTCAATGAACAGTGCATAAATTCTCTCGAACATCTCCAAGCTTATTCCAAAAGAATGAAATGTAATTATAATGATAATGTAATCCCTCTCTCTTTTAACAAAGGATATTTGGTGTTATATGAAAATCAATTTAATGTCAATGTCACTCTTGATGAAAAAGGAAATTTTAGCAAAAATTGGTTAGGATCCTATTGCATTGACAAATTTTACAGGTCTAGAGCATATAAACTTAAAGAAATGGATGGTACACCTTTAAAAGAACCCATCAGTTCACTGCACATCTATGAAAATATTACACATAGCGATATTTTGAATAGTTTTTATTTTAAAGCATGTTGTTAGATTAAGTGGATAGTTTTCTATTTTATCTCATATTGCTTCATTCTCGACAAATGTTTTTGTGTCTTGAATTATCGTGGGTAATTTTTCATTTGTTTGAATTATTACTTTAATATTGTTGTATGCTATTCAAACATGTGTGTTTTGTTAAATTAGATCATTTCATGTATTTAATTTCACAAATTAGATCATAAGGGCATCTAGTTTAACATAATTACACTTTTATAACATTTAACAACACATAGGTGTTTAATTAGACCACATTGATAACATAACAATTAGACCATGTAGAAATTTACTAAACAATATCAAAATTATTTAATAGATCACATCAACATCTAATACATATAAATAAAAAAAATATTGATATATAGATCATAAAGTTCATATACATCATGGTCACCACGGTAGCAAAATGTGGTGTATCATAGTACAATACATCTAGGAAGGCTTATGGATACCAAAATCCTCGAGGCCTGGTGGTGGTACTCGTTGAGAGATAATGGTGTGGGAGAAACTCATAGAACTCATCCGCTCTCATAGGCCTTGTACTTGTCCTATAACTATACCCTCATGTACAAGAGTTGTGACACACTCCTGGTCTATCTAATCCCTGTCCGCCTACACCCTAGTGAGCTTCGCCTACAACCTATTGAGTTCTAACTTAAGAAATTTTTCATATCGCTCTTGAATGGAACTCAAGTGGATTGAAGCTCATCATATGTAGTCCTAATATCTTATAGTGTATCTCTCATTTGCTCCTCCTTAGCTCAAGCCTCCTTAGTCTTAGCTCTAGATAAATCAATAGTCCTCATAACATCATCATATGATGTCCTCCACTCAGAAAAGGGCTCAAATAGGTCAACATGGAACCCCATGCTAGGTGGTGGCCTATGCTTCACTTGTGTCACCTGGTGTGGGGGCATTGATGGAACAATATCTACCGTGACTTGACTGAAGAAGACGAGCCACTCCCATGTGCCAACTATAACAAAGGTAGCATGACAATAAATTAGAACTAGTCATAATAAAAAAACATAAACATAGACATTAATTCATACAACATAAAAAAAACTATAATATCACTTGGGTAACTTACTCACCACTCGTGGTCTCGATAGGACACTATAGGTACCATATCGGTTCTCCTATAATGGTTGAAGGTGTGGAAGAAGTTGCATGGATGCTCTCTTCATTCCCATTGGATCAAATTCCTATAGTGGTTGATGAATGTTCTCGGGTGATACAAGGATGAGACGTAGGTCTCTCCTTGAGGGAATTTGTAGCCTATATTGGCTCCTTGGGATTCTCCCTTTCCAGTTGTTGATCCTCCTCTTCATCATCAATATTATACATTCATTCCCACTTCCTTTCTTACATCCTCTCAACATGGAAAAGGTCCAAGATCTCTTGTAGGATGATCGCCAGGGAAGGCGTGCGAGGGTGTTGTTGTAATCCACCATCTCTCATAAGCTATAGTAGTGCCTACATCATCCAAGTCAATTTTTGGTGGTGCATACCAATTCTCATCATTCGAATCACTAAAAGTGACATCGGTGATTGTAGGACGGTGGATGTCCCCTAGTCTAACACCACTATGCATAGAATTTAAGAATGTAGGTTGCTAGCTAGGTGTTATCTGTATATTCACAAACTGACGTATTCCATGATCATAATAAAAATCCATGACAATATAGTCATGATGTTTGAAAAATAACCTATCCTATTGCATCCTAATCAACTACTGTGTAAGAATTGACAACTATTGTAGAGTCTTGTACGGTCTCCATACTATGAATGGTGATCCTAGACCTCCACAAACACAAACAATAAACACATAAATAGTTCCATGTGCAAGTTTAAATCAACATTCCCCATGAAATCCATTTGAAATGCACAAAACAAGAAATAGAATGAAGAACACAAATGAAAACTTTTAAATCCTATTTAATGCAAGCAAACTCTTAATCCCATGGGGGAATTGGTGTCATTTTGATGTGGAAAATGACCCTTTCCCAATCCCTTGTAAGTTTGAATGATTATTTGATGAAGATTTGATGCTTCTTGGTGAAATTCCTACATAACCTAGCTATAAAACTCTAAAACTTGATGAAAATGGATGAACAATGGATCAGCAAATTCAAAATCTCAAGATAATGACTTTTCATGAAGTTGTGGATCCAAAATCCAAATGAGAGCCTCTTATTTATAAATGAGAAAAATGGAGGATGGGGAAAAATAGATAAATGTGGGATAAAAGATCAACCAATAACACTAAGCCACTTGCCAACATGTGAGTGGGCAAAGGTTGAGCACATTTTGGTGAAAGTGCACATAAATGCTATTAGGTGGAAATTCAAATTTGATGAAATGACATGTTGGAGGGAGAAAGAAATGGAGTTATTGTCACTTGGCTCAAGGAAAAATGACATGTAAGAGGTTTAAATGCCTTATTGGATGCACAATCCCTTTTGGAGGGATTTTTCAAACTTGGAGAATATTCCCTTTTTGATGCCATGTTGAGAGAAAATAGGAGATTTAATAAATCAATTAAAATTATTTTCTTGTGCAAGTTGCAAATGCTAGAGGATTTGATGGATTAAGATTAAGATTAATAAAGATTTGATTAGTTCAAAGGGAGATTAGTTGATGTGACAAATTGATTTAGATTTTTGGATTGATTTAAATCAAAGTTGAGAGGAATATGAATTTTGATTTAATTAAATAAAGATTTGATTTATTTAATTAAAGAGGATGATGTTAGATTAAATCAAATAAATATTAATTCATTTAATTTAACAAAAATACTTTAGAGGTTAATTAAATAAAATTGATTTATTTAATTACAGAGAAGAAAATGATGATTTAATCAAATAAAGTTAATTATTTAATTAAAAGAGGGCATTAGGATTAATTAAACAAAATTATTTATTTATTTAATAGGAGAGAATGACTTAATCAAATAAATTTGATTTATTTAATTAAGAGATGAAATGTGATGAATTTAATCAAATATAGATTATTTGATTAAATGGTTAGCAAAGGAGATGATTCAGGATGAAGTGGTGTTAGTAAAATTAGGATCAAGTGTATAGGATCAATCAATACATTTTCTATGTCTACATATTTAATTAAAAGAGGACATTAGGATTAATTAAACAAAAATAATTTATTTAATTAATAGGAGGGACTGACTTAATCAGATAAATTTGATTTATTTAATTAAGAGATGAAATGTGATGAATTTAATCAAATACAAATTATCTGATTAAATGGTTAACAAAGGAGATGATTCAGGACAAAGTGGTGTTGGTAAAATTAGGATTAGGTGTATGGGATCAATCGGTACATTTTTTCGTGTCTACACATACTATATCATCCTCCTCTAGATGATCAAACCTAATTGTCCAATGCAATAGATCTCCACATTTACAGGCTTGCCTCAAAGTATAACAAAAGGATCAAGGGTAACCAAAGGCCATTGTGGTGGGGAACCCACTCAATCTGGTACATTTAATATGCTCAAATGCCCACACTTGAAGAAGACTACAATGGATAATGTTGTGGAGCTCTCGATGAACAAAACAATCAAGATCATAATAAAGATGTGTGAGCATGCTTTGTCCCTAAGAATAGACTATCCAGTTATCCTCCATCTCTCATATGGTATGAATGAGGCCCCCATCAAGGTGAACATTTCATCCATTAGGTACAAGAGCTAGGGTGACACTCACATAAATGATTCGACGAACCAAGGGAACATCGACATACATAAACCACTCAAGATCAATGCAAGCTTTGGGGTTGGTGGGAGTTATTTTGGAGTTGATACAATACTGAATATCATTTATCATCTACAGGCATGTATGAAACTCATCAAAGTGGACAGTCTCACCTAAGATAGGTATCTTGAGTATGCAGTGTATATCCTCCAAGGTCACTATCATCTCTCCTATTGGGAGATGAAATGTGCAAGTATATATATTCCATCACTCAACCAATGCCATCATCATTTCATCATGATACCTCATGGGTGGCATGAAGTATACCTAATACAACCCAGTGATACACAAAATCTATGCCTCCTCAATAAGTCATGTAAACTACTCGTAGAGAAGTGAAAATAATCATCCTCCCAGATGTTATTAGGAACATCGTAGATCTTGGAAAAAGAAAAGGAAACATCAATAACATGGAAAAAATAGTCAACCAAACAATTAAAAGAAAAGATGAACTAACTTGGACACTGCCACCATTTTGGGACAAGGGATCTAGGATAGGGTCACCAAACTGGGACAAGGTCACCAATTTGGGATAGGGTAGCTCAAAGAGGATAGGCACATCATGATTTTTGAAAAATGATCAAAACATTGTAGAATACTAAGATAAATCATAGGGATAAAGTACAAGGAATTCACCCAGGGTGTGATGGCACTATCTGCAACCTCTACTTGTAAGACCTCAAGTCATAGGGCCTGGTATGGTTATCGACTCGACATCGTCAATACTCCACACCAAGGTATCTCTCTTAGAATCTCTAAATAGTAAATGTGAAAATGATGGTCAAAAATATGATTTTGCACTAACAAAAGTAAAATTTCCTAGTAGCACATTTCACTCAAATCACCATAAATGGGGCTAGAGAACCTTGATTTCAATGTCATATGTTGTGTTGGATTCATAGTTTCATTCTTGATCATATCCAATGTTTATTGATAGATGGTGTTGTGGTCTCATAACCCTATCATAATCATTTCAATAAATAAACCTAGTAATTCAATGTGGTTATATTGCCACCTTGATTCCACCTTCATAAAGAAAGAAAAATCAAGGAGCATATATCTACCCTCAAATTTGGTTCTCTGTAGAAGTTTGACATGTCTATTTGAGAGTATAAGATGATTTTGGATAGCTAACAAATAGGTTTTACAGGATGCAATTCCTAACATTTTGGTTTTTCTAGTGACTACATTAGGGGCTTCATTATCCCATTCTCAAATGAATCATAATGTCCATATGAGTATCCTTTTATGTATCATGATTTACTTTCAGTACTTTAGCTTGCATATGCACATAGTGTCATATGGTCGCTAAAGTGAGGGCTACATGTAGCATAGAAAATTATACTCGCTTGTAGGTGATAGTATAATTTCACACTTACTTTTGACCTATTTTAGTGACCCTTGCATTCATACATTTTCAACCCCCCCTAATTAGGCCTTATTTCACTTTATTATGCATTCTAAGGCCTATTTTTACAATTTTTCAATATTGAAAAATTATTGAACAAATACAATGAATTATAAAATTTCCCCCAATCAAGTGTGTCCTGGAAATTTGGGCTAGGACCCATTCACCCATGGGCGATTGGGTCCCCCTTTTTAGCTAGGACCCAAATTTTAATGGATTATTGGCGGTATTTTAACATTCAAAATTTAAATTGTAAATGTCATCTTTTGGGATCTAATTGTCAAAAAAATAGAAGAATACCTATAAATACTTAGACTTTTCATCATTTCAAAACTAGAGGAAAAGAGAAAACAAGAGATAACATTCAAGCAAGCAAAATTTAGAGTCTTGGAGCAACATTACATTAGATTACAAATATTCAAGTCCACTGTCATGTTTGATGAAGCTTTATCACATGATTGAAGGTTGAAGTCTATGGAAGAGAATAATGGATTCTAGGGATAGGAGATGCATTTGTTCACTTCCCTCAACTTAATGACTTGTTTCCTTGGTGCTCTTGTCTTCAAATTTTACTCTTCTTGTAGCCTAAAGTAAGGTATCACTGCATTTTCAGATTTACTTGGGGTGTTTTGACTTCTCCCTAATTGAATCTTAATATTAGAGGAATCACACTCTAACACACTTGAGTAGGATTTCTTTGCATTTTGTGCTCATAACAACCTTCAATGCACATAAGGTTAGGGCTCACACACTTTTTTCTATCAAACCTTTAGCTTTTTGTTGAGGTTTAATTACCAAAATAGGGGTTTGACTAAGGCAAACCCCCATATAGCCACCCAAGCAATTTATTTTGTAGATTTGTTATAGGTTTAGATCCAAAGATGAAGGTTTGTAGGTACAAGAACATAGATCAAGCAGAGGGTTATAAGATCAAACTTTGAAGTTTTCAAAAGGCCTATAAAGACCCATTTTCCTAGGGGAGACCTAGTCCTACTACAACACACAAAATCAACTTTTGGTGATAGGTACACATCATACGACATCCCCTATATCCACTTGAAAATCATTGTTTCTATTTGTTTATCTTCAAGATTTTGCATTTTCTATATAGGTAATGTAGTCTAATTAGGGTAATCACTTCAAATCATTTCCCATTTATGTCTAAGACTCAAAAAGATGCATATCCAAATCTGATTGACTCATCTAAGAAGTTGTAAGTCAAACTATGCACCTTATTAATTTGTATCTTAATGAAATCCTAGAATTGATGGTCCATTAACCCTAGGTATCTAAAATTAAACTTAGGGTATCCACATTTTTTATTTTTTAGAGACTAATCTGGATAGTTTTACAAAAGATACTAGGGATATTATAGATTCTAGATATAACATAGACAACAACAAGGTTCATAAGATTCTAAGTTTTCAGTGGCCTTTTGAAGAAGAGTGTATCTAGTGGATGGAGAAATACATTGAATAGATGTCTCCTACACTTCTTTTTGTCTTTTTGCAAAGGTGGAGCCTATTTTGTCCCATGTGGCCCAGTCATCTTCCTCAAATTTTTTTGAAGTTATGAAAGGTGGTAGAAGAACTTAGCAAAGTACTTGTACTTCCACCTTTCTCTTTCATCATTACAGGATCAATGAGAATCTTATTCAACGATATATATGCAATTGTTTTTTTCTTTTAGTAGAGGATATGTTTCCCCCACAAAGTAGTTGTAACTTTTTTGTCTGATCCTAAAGGGACATGATTGTCAAATGAAAATATGGCATTTGTACATGTCTGGAAGCTTGTTTTCTCCCTTGTTTCTATAAAAGTGAAATCAAGGCCATTTTGTCAGGATCTTGGAAATTTTCACAAGTAGAGCACTTGTATTCTAGTTTGTACATGTTAGGTCTAGGTTTTCATAGGAAAGGATGTCAATGTAATTGTTAATTTTGTATGATAGTACTAGTCCTATACATCAATATACAATGACAATTTTGCAATCAATTGCCTCATAAAATGTATAATTCTTATCATTTATGAATATAAATTGATCAAAGATCACTTCTATTCATCTATGCAATTTTTTACATGTGAATGTTTCTTTTATGGCTTCTATTCAAGGAGTAGATTAATCTTCTATATGAGGAATGTTGAATGTTTTAAATGTATAAATGGATTGCTAAGTTGATTTGATTGTAAATTCTAAGAGTAGTAGTGTAATGCATTATTGCTAAGCTTTTACAAAATTAGGTTGATGTTGTATGAGTTTTCAAATTGCATTTCCCTTGACTCTATTGCCGAGGTCTAAGGCACCATTTTAAGCAAAAGTTTTGATTATGTTTCCATGGTCATAAATCTTAAATTCAATTTCCATTTCAATTGTAATTTATCTTATAATGTTATTCTCATGTTCTCCAACAAAAAATATATAAGAAATCCAAGAATCTAGCTCTTTAAGTGTGTTCATTTTTAATTCTTGGTCATATAGAGAGAACATATATATTTGAAGCAATATATGATATTAATCATATAAAATCCTAATGGATATTGCATAGGACCACCCTCCTAGGTCTTGCAGAGCTTGAAGAGCAAAGGAGAAAATTGTAGATTCTTTCTCCTATTCATTGGTCAACCTTCTAGAATAATTGAGCACAAGAATTGTCTATTCTTTAGATTGTTTTATGAACTAGTTGTAAATTATCCTAAAACCAAACCAACACAAGTTTGAGGGTATCTAGGGTTAAGTGTATAGGGTATAGGGATTAGAGTTTAGGATATTGGGCATAGGATTGAGGGTATTGTGTTTATGGTTGAGGGTAGAAAGTATCTATTTAGGGTTTAGGGTACATGGTATAGGGTTTAGGGTATAAGGTTGAGGCTATAGGGTTAAGGGTGTAGGATTTAGGGCATACAGAAAATTCATTGCCAGCAATTTATCAATGGAAAATTCACCACCAATAATTCACCGTGGGAAAATTCACTGCCATGACAATTTTATCGTAGGAAAATTCACCGCCATGAAAAATTCACTGCCAAGTAAAATTCACTACCAACAATTCATCAAAGCAGAAAATTAATTGCATTAATATTTTTTAATATATATTTCAAAAACTTTAAATTCTTTTTTTTAAATGATTTTCACCTGCCTTACAATACAATTTTATTTTTTAAATATTTTTTATGTTTATTTTGATATGAAAATTATGCACTAATTTTCATAAAATGTTACAAGAAAATAAATTATTATTTTTTATTTTTCGATGTCTTTATTTTATACAATAAACATAAAAAAAATACTTTTAAAAATATATATTAAACAATATTGTATCATGAAACAATGAATTTTATTTTATTTTATATAAAATATTATATATACAATTTTTTATTTTTCCATGTGTTTATTTATGATATTAAAATTAAGTTAATCGATTTATTTTTATTTTTATTATCATAAAATATATTGAAAAATATATGATAAAATATATTGAAAAATATTTTTATTTTCACTATCATAAAAAACATTATTGGCGGTTAATTTTCTACCTCAGTGAATTGTTGGCGGTGAATTTTCCCACGGTGAATTGTTGGCGATGAATTTTCCATCGATGAATTGTTGGCGATGAATTTTCCTAGAGCCAAGATTTAGGGTTTAAGGTATATAGGGTTGAGGGATAGTGTTTAGGGTTGAGGGTATAGGGTTAAGTGTATAAGGTATAGGGATTAGGGTTTATGATACTGGATATAGGGTTGAGGGTTTTGGGTTTACGATTGAGGGTAGAAGGTATCTATTTAGGGTTGAGGGTATAGGGTTTAGGGTTTAGGGTACAAGGTATGATGGAGAATAATATGATATTCATTAAATTATTGATTTAATGAAAAAGAGGGATGTAATATGATATTTAATTAAATAGCTTAGAGTTATTTAATTAAATAAGAGGACTAGGGGTTAAATTAAATCATTTGATTTATTCATTTTAATAGGGTGAAATGTTAGTGTGAGAGGGGGTGAATTAACCTAATTAGATCTATTATATTAATAGATGAAAATGATGCATTTAATTAAAAAACTAGGCTTATTTAATCAAACAGGAAAAAAGAGGATGAATTTCAGGACAAAACGATGTTAGTGATCAAATTCAAGTGTGTAGTATCATTTAGGACATTTTCAAGTGTCTACAAACATCAATCAAGATGATTAGAGAAGACAATAAGAGGAGAAAAAAAAATATTTATCACAACACATCGCACAATGACCATATTCTATCTCTATGAAAATATTCTAACAAAAAGTTGAACATTTCATATTGCCATTAGGAAAAGAAATAATTTATAGAAATTTGCATAGTCTTGCAATACTAAAGACAACATGGATGAATGAATAATTGAAACAATTTCAAACAAACATTCACAATTAAGCAAACATGCAGTATATGGTGTGTGTGTGTGTATGAATTCTCAATTTTTAGGGTGATCTTGGCTCTCTTCCTAGATCTATTTCTCTCTGGTGATACTCTCCCTCTCAAACCTAGAGGGGAAGAACAATCTTTTGTGACCACCTCATCAAGTTGAAAAGGTAGTTAGTTCGATAATATACATAAGCCATTAAACACAAAATTTAACATTCCTTATCATTTCTATGAAATCAATTTCATATTAATATTAATCAAACTATATCAATCTGATATAATACTGTTTGTTCACATATTCTAATCATTCAAAATTCAAGTTTTTAGGTTCATAATCAAAATACAAAATAAAATAGCATAGTCTAGAGGGTTCCAAAAATGGGATGTAACAAAGGGAGATACAATATTTTCTAAAGTAGACCTTAGATCGGGCCATCACCAAATTATAATTGAAGAGGAGGATATACCCAAAATAAATTTCAAAACTTGTTATGGACACTACAAGTTCACAATAGTTCATTTTAGTTTGACAAATGTTTTGAAAATTTTTATGAATTTGATCAACAATGTGTTCAAGGATTTTCTAAATGATTTTGTTTTGTTATTCTTAGATAATATCATGTTATCCTCAAAAACTAAAAAAATAACATGATAAACGTTTAAGGATAGTATTGCAAGGAGAAGAGAGCATTACATTGTTGGTAAGTTATCCAAATGCATATTTTATCAAAAGAAGGTGCATTACCTTGGGAATATTATTTTAGCATAGGGAATTTTAATGGACCCAACCAAGACTAAGGTCATCTATGAGTAATCAACAGCCCATAACATTTAGGAGTTTCATAGATTTATTGGATTAGATAGGTACTACCAAAGATTTGTAGAAGGTTCTTAAAAAATTCCACATCCAATTACCTCTCTTTAGAAAAAGGGTGAAAGATTTAAGTGGGAAAAAAAAGTATGAACAAACCTTTCAAACCTTAAAGATTAAACTATGAACAAGCATTTTAAACCTTAAAGATTAAACTCATATAGACACTAATCCTAATTATACCTAATCCCAATGACAGTTTTTCAATTATGACATATAACTTAGGTGAAGGTTTAGGTGGAGTTCTTATGCAAAATGGGTGAGTACTAGCTTTTGAGTCAAGGAATATTAAGAAACTTGAGTTTGACTACACACCACATGATTTAGAGCTGATAGCCATTGTTCATGCTCTAAAAATGTGGAGACACTACCTCATAAGAAAACCATTTGAGCTCAATATAGATCAATTTGAAATCAAGTACATTTTCACAAAACCTAACTTGAATGCAAAAAAGAGATAATGGTTAGAGTTCTTGAGTGAATATAAATTCAAAATTTATTATATTAAAGGGAAAGAGAATAGGGTCGTAAATCCTCTTAACAAAAGAAGACATTTTTCAATTATAACAAAATTGCAATCTACTTTTAGAAAATAGGTGCTTAAATAATTTCAAGAATATGAACACTATTTGAAGGTTAAGACAACCTTAGAAGACAATGTCATTGATCATTGTTTTGAGAGATACAAGTTTGATTTGAATATGAATTATTAAGATATCAAGGAAGGATGTATGTTCCTAATTAGGGTGGATTAAGGACTATAGTCATAAAGGAGGCACATATTTTTCCTTATTCAAGTCACCCAGGAGTGACAACTTATAGAAGATTTGAGACTATTATACTTCTATCCCAAACTTTAAAAGGATGTTCTATAATTTGTGACAAGATATTTGGAATTCCAACAAGTCAAAGTTGAACATGTAGATCTAGCATGACTCTTGTATCCTCATGATAGACCAGAGTATGCATGATAGGTTATAAGTATGGATTTTATCCAAGGTAGATATCAAATTCAACGAATAAGAATGATGCAATTTTGGTAGTGGTAGATAATTAATCACTAAGGTGGATCATTTCTTTCCTAGAAACCTTCAACTGGTTTGTTAACCTTAGCCAAGAAATTTATTCAAGAAATTTTTAGATAGTACTTGAGATGATCATTTATGATCATGATACTTGCATGAAATCCAAGTTTTGGAGGACGTTAGACACTTCCTTGAGAACTCACTTAAATTTAAGCATAACTTATCACCCACAAACAAATAGTTAGATAGATAGGCTAAATCAAATTGTTGAGGATTTTCTTCAAATATAATGTATGGATCTACAAAATAGGTAGGAATAATATCTTCCCTTAGTTGAGTTTGCATAAAATAATTCCTTTCAATCTTATCTAAGAATGACACCTTTTAAGGCTTTATATGGCAAAAAATGCCTTACTTCTATTAGCTGGGACAATATCGAGGACAGTGTGATCATAGGGCCTAATATGCTTAAGGAGATGTATGAGTAGAAGAAGGTGATTAGGGGAAGGTTAGAGGAAGCTTTTGATAGGAAGAAGAGCTATGCAAACAAGAATAGGATTTTGAGATAGTTGTCATAAGGGACAAAGTCTTTTTAAAGGTCAAACCCTAGAAAATTTTCATTTTGTTTAGCAAGTCAACTAAACTTGCTCCTAGATATATGGGGCTATTTGAAGTCTTACAAGGAAGTTATCAATTGTGTTTCTTATAGACTAGCTATATCTCCATCTCTTTCTCAAATCTATAATGCATTTCATGTTTCATTTCTTAAGCCCTATCACCCTAATGTTATTCACATTCTTGATTGGCAAGCCTCATAGGTTCAAGATTTGGAGGGGTTCTAGTAGAACCTTTGTGAATCTTTAATGTACACAAAATTCAATTACATAATAGAGAAGTGATCTAGTGTAAGGTCGAATGAAACCAATACTCTAAGAAGTATTAGTTGAGAGGACATTGACATTTAACACTTGTTTTCACATTTATTTTAATGTTTTGTTCTATGCTTTGTTATATTAAATACTTTATCCATAATTAATTAGGCTGATAAATTTTTTATTTATTTTTTGTGACAGGGATATCCCGTGACCCACCTCAGCGCCCACCAGTTAACCCAGGAGCAGAGTCGAAACCTATAGGGAGCAAACCCACAGCCCAAATCAACTCTGCTACCCATACAGACTAGACTGATAAATAATTATCAACAATGAATATTGTATTGTGTTGTTTGGAACGTCCTTAAACTTTTAAAAGATATGATATTGTTATTCTAAATGTTCTTTAGATTAATAAAATCTTTACTCTGAATTTCTTCTCTTCCCTTCCAATTTATAAACCTCCCTGACGTAGATATCTCTAGCTCTACACCAAAATTCTTCATAGGCTTCCCATCGATCTCACAAATTTCCATCTGTTGGGGAATCTGAGAAACCTATTCTGATTCAGGAAGTACTCCAAATTGGAACATAATGCTTCCCTCCAAAAACTCTGTAGTAGAAATAATCCCAAAGTTAGATTGAGAAGAAGAAGTCGTAAGGATCAAGCTTCCAATCCAAGGTGAAATAAAATGGTGGTATTGCTTCCTTTGGTAACGAAATACGGGCTTTAATGGAGTCTGGACACGAATTTTTAAGCTTTTGCACAGATAAAATTAGTTTTAAACCCATTTAAACAAGAAAACAGTAGCAATTATTCCTCAAATAGATTCCAAAATCATATTCAGTAGCCTTCTCATGTAAGTATTTCAATCAAATGAGAGTTGTATTACTTCCAACCCAAGATTCCTCGAGTATCTTGTGGAAACTCCACTAGCATAAGTAGCCTTGACAAGTCCTAGCTTAAATGAATAGCATTTCTCTTATTGAGAGGTCAACTACTGGATAATGAGAATAGAAAATAGAGCCAATATTTGATCACCATCAATAAGTTCAATTCTATGCTTTTTGAACGCAGAAATAAACAAACTTTTCTATATCACCATAAGATTGCACACCCTCTCCCAACAACACCAACTCTAAATCCATACCTCCTCCCAACATCACCAACTCTAAATCCATAAGGAATCACCTCCTCCTACACAAATTCAGCGCCAACTCTTTCATTGAGGCTCCTACACAAATTCAGCTCCAACTCTTTTGTTGAGGCACCAGGAAAATAGAGTATGACAAATCAATTTTAGGTAAGCTTTCTAACACTTTAAGAAGAATGAATTTGACTACAAAGTATTGACATGACATAATTTAGAACATTGACGTGGAATGGAATTACCTTCTTCTACACAAATTCAGCCTCAACTTTTTCATTGAGGCTACTAGGTAAATAGACTATGATAACCGAATTTTAGGTAAGTTTTCAACACTTTAGAAAAATGAATTTGACTATAAAGTATTGACATGGCACAATTTAGAACATTGACACGGAATGGAATTACCTTCCTTTGCACGAATTTGGCCTCAACTCTTTCATTGAGGTTACTAGGTAAATAGGGTATGACAACTCAATTTTAGATAAGCTTTCAACACTTTAAGAAAAATGAATTTGACTACAAATTATTGACATGACACAATTTAGAACATTGACATAGAATGAAATTACTTTCTTCTATACAAATTCAGCCCCAACTGAATTTTAGATATGCTTTCAACACTTTAAGAAAAATGAATTTGACCACAAAGTATTAACATGACACAATTTAGAACATTAACATAGAATGGAATTACCTTCTTCTATAAAAATTCAGCTTCAACTCTTTCCTTGAGGCTACCAAGTAAATAGAATATGACAAACTCAATTTTAGGTAAGCTTTCAACACTTTAAGAAAAAAAAAATTGACTAAAAAGTATTGAGATGACATAGTTTAGAACATTGACATGGAATGTAGGGTAACACTTTGATGACACATGCCAATTTAATGGATGTGGAAAAAAAAAATTTGTGGGGTCAAAAATTAGGCCAACAAGGAGTGGGTTTGTTTTGCAAATACTCGTTGACTATAGTAGCAAGATAGAGGTTATCAACCATGCACTTGTCAATATTAGGCCATAGCCCATACGATCTCAATTCATAAGACCATGTTACACTTGTGGACTGGTGAGACATATAGCAAGGTATCGTTCCTAGCAAACAATGGTAGTTGGTGAGCAAGATGATGTAGTGCCTTAGAAATTTAAATTGGAATTATTATTAGATTTCATCAAGTCCTTGCAACATTAGAGGAAATTTTATTTCTAGATCAAGCAAGGGTTTACAAGATTGATTGTGTGGGTTCAATAGTTTTTTGAAGGATTGTATACCAAGGGCATCTTATTATCTTTTTCAAGCTTCTAGAAGTGACCCTAATCCTATTATGGGAGGATGTAAGGCCCACAAAATACAAGCCTTATGTGACATTCAATTTCAATATTATTGTAGACATCTAAATTTGGACACTTAATTTATCCAAATTCATCCCCTTTCGTCTTATTTTCGTTAATTAAGTAATATTGTATTATTTAATTAATAACTTTAATTCTGCCAAATCCTAAGGTATCTAATCAATAATACCTTGTCTCTTTAATCCTCCTTTCATCAAATGAATTGAATAAATATCACATTTATTTAATTCCTCACATGTCACATCCTCCATCTTTTATTATCTAATCTTAATCCTTCTTCTAATCTCATCATTAGATGTGCACATACCTAATCCTTGATTAGGAGGTGTCACATCCTCCAACTTTTGCAAGTTGGCCTCTAATCTTTCTTAGCCACCTAACCTTCCTCTAACCCCTCATCAACTTGTCTAATCACCCCCTTTAGTCAACTCTTTCCATCCCCCAAGGAATTTTTAATTCCTTTTGTCTTCCCAAAGTCCTTTGAGGAATTTTTAATTCCACTCTCATCTTTCAAAGAATATTAAATTCCTTTTCTATTCCCCATGTCCTTTATGACGTGTGTCCTTGGTCAACCTTATTAAAGGCCTTCCTCTTTTGGACAAGGCACTCCACTTCCCCATGTGAATTTTTAATTCACTTTTAATTCCCCAATTCACTCAAAAGAATTCTTTATTCTTTCCTTTCTCCCCATGAGGATATTTGAGGAATTTTTAATTCCTCACATGTCCTCTCACCCACATAGGGACAAACACCTCCTTTATGAGGAGATCTTGTCCAATCCCAAGGTATTTTGTACCCCCTCCATGTCATGTACTATCCTTCCACTTCATGTCCACTTCACCTTTTAGGGCTACATCACATGCTACATGTCAAGATGTGAGGGCTTGTGAGTTCTCAACTCACCTTAGCCCTACATCTTGATCATTGGTGGCTCAATCTTGGCCATCCATTTCCCTAGAGATTTCCAAAATCTCTATAAATATCCCATATTTTCTCTCATTATAGGGAGAGATCATTTTGCTAGTCAAACTCTTGCAATTTTATTTCTCAATCTACACTTAGCCATTTTCATGCTTTCATCCATGTCCATCCATCCTCACATCATCATATCTTTCCATCCAAGGAGCATACACATCAAAGATCGAAGGGCCAACCAAAAGATCGATTCGACACAAGGTAAAAGGTTTCATTTTGTTGTTCTTACTTTGTGTTGATTTCAACTTAGGCTAATCTTGAGGTGTAGGTGTTTTTAGTTATTATTTGCACTCTCTTTAGTTTGTTGCCCATATTTTAACGAATATTTCCCCCTATCACAATTATATTTTGTATTGATGATGTTTTATATTTCCATCAAGTTATCTAATAATGTATTATGGGATACATATTTTATGATCTTTTATATCAATTTTGTTTGTGGTGTTTTGTATTGCCATTAAGGTATTATAATTGTGTGTTCTAGATGTGTAGTTTGTGAATTTATACATGGGAACTCTTGTACTAATTCTACTTTTTCACTATTATATGTAATTTTGAATATATTATCAAGTTTACCATTGTGTTTATTCATTGCACATCTTTACATTTGGATCATCTAGTTGTGGATGATTTTTCAGTTAGATGTAGATGTTGATATTATATTTTCTTATTGAATTATTATTATATTGGATGTTTATGTTGTGCTTTAGCTATCTTGTATTGTGCAGGTACAAATAGTGTGTGAACAAAATGTGCAAGCACAAGTTCCCCAATAGTGATTAATTAGAGACAACCAAGTAGGGTAAATATGTGATGTTATATTTTCCCATCTCATTCATTTTCAAGTTGTGAAATGAGTCTTGTCTGATCCTATGAATCTTAATACAAATCAATTGTTTATGAATATTTGAGTCATGTTATGACCTTTGAAACATGTGTGTTTTAAATAGGTTGTTCAACTCTTGTGCCAAAGTAAAAGCACAAATTTGTATCACACTTTTAGCCAACTTATCAACACAACTGAATTTAAGTATTTCTAACTAAAAATCAATTTTGGGAAAACATATGATCTAGTAAGATTCATTCTAGCTAAGTTATATACTTCCACAACTTTTTCAACTAAAATTGTTGGCTAAAAATATATGGAGCACCACTTTGAGTTCAATTTACAAAAAAAATAAAATTATTTGAAAAACTTGAAGTTTCAATAACTCATGCTAATGTAAATAACATTTTTTTAAAATATAAAAAATACCCTTTTGTATATCCATAAGTTTAGTTTTCAAAAATATATTTATTTTAATAGTTTAATTATTTTTTATTTTTACTAAAGTAGGTTATT
The DNA here is from genome assembly GCA_007258455.2 of Sequoia sempervirens. Classification (NCBI taxonomy): domain Eukaryota; kingdom Viridiplantae; phylum Streptophyta; class Pinopsida; order Cupressales; family Cupressaceae; genus Sequoia; species Sequoia sempervirens. Next base: position 29,585 of record VDFB02089982.1, read on the forward strand.
AGGACAAAATATTAGGTTGATTACTATGCCAAGGAAAAATACTAAAACTTATTAAAAAATTGAAAAAAATATGATGCACTAGATAAAAGAATCTATTTTAAGATGGTATAATTTTTTCCCATTTTAGATAAATATTTAATATGAAAGTTGGAGTCCAATGAAAAGTTGTTTTTTATTCATGCACATTTTAATATTTATTTAAAAATATATATTTATCAAAATTGGAAAAAATATATCCATGCACTAAAATTTCAAGTTATAAAACATACAAAAATTTGAAAGAAAAATAAAATTTACTATAAAAAGTTTGATGTCCCATGCAACTTCATTTTCAACATTTTATCGAAGTAAATTATAGTTTTAATTTATTAAAACTAGTTTAAAATAATTTTTTATTTTTTATTTTAAAATACAAACATAAAATATACTAAAAAATACATATTTTACTAGTTTACATCATTTCAAAATTCAAAACATATATGCCACTTTTTAGTGATTCAAGTTTAAAAATTGGATCAACGTTGATCATTTCCTTTATAAAGTGTGACACAACATTGTGATTTTACCCACCATTTGTATTTAATCATTTTTCTAATACTTATAAATGCTTGTGAAATAATATTTATTCTAGTGTCAAAAAAGAGCTCTATAATTATTTGTTTTCTATAGTAAGGTTCTTTGCAATAGATTCAAATTTGAATTATTAAAAAGGAATTAATGTTAAATCTAGAACCATTGGATATTCATACAATGTAAATAATATTTCTAACATTTAAATATTATCTTTACGAAAAAAAATAAATTAAAAAGAGAATTACACATTGGAATTGAAATATTTTTTTTTTCCATTTAAAATACCTAAATTTTATGTTTTGAAATATTCACTTGAAAAAGAGTTTTGAATGTGAAATATGAAAAGGGTCTTTTGAAAAGGGGTTTTGGATAAAAAGACAAAAAGTGTGTTATTTTAATAACACTTGTATTAATATGGTTTCATCTCTCTCCTTCATGCTTAAGCTTATATGGTTCTCCAAGGATTTTCTTGAGATTGCCATGCTACTCAAGAGGACTGATTTGGAAGGATTTATTGGAAACTACTAAGGATTGGAAGAACAAGTTGAAAGGAATAACTCCATTTTGTATGAGTTTAGATTGGAGTTAACCTTTTTTTTAAATGTGTGCAATTAGATTATTTAAATATTTTTACTTTGGTCATCCCTACATTAAGTGGATGCATATAGCCTTTCTTTTGAATAGGTTTTATGTGTATTAATTGTTTTTTATTAGAGGTAAAACAGGTTTTGAGGGGGCCTCAAAAGCCTTTACAAAAAGGAACAATTGTATCAAAAGATAACTACAATAGGAACATAGTAGCGAAAAAACATAACACCATCAATTTGACATTAGCCAAAAATGAGGAACAAAAAAAATACTACATATTCTTCAGGATAGCAGTAGCCTCCATGTCACTCGCCCCAGTCTTCTGAAGGTCATCCATCACTTCAGACATTTCCCTAGCAGGAGCTCCACCCTGCATCTTGGTCTTATTATGCGTACGTGTACCAGGACCACCCAAATTTACCTCACTAATCAAAACATTCCACCCACCACCATCCTTATCAATAGTAACATCTTCCTCCATAGGCCTACCACCAATAGCAGCAACCCCACCAGGAACCATCTCCTTGCTCTTCTTGGCCATATCCACTGGGGGAGAAATGCCAATAGATTCATACTTCACTGCAGATTTATTCCCTTCCCCACCCTTCTCCAAATTAGCACTAATCCTTTCCATTTGGTCCTCAAGAGTCAAAATTCTAAGCTATAACATTTGCTTCATGTTTAGGGTTTGCTCAACAACAATTTTCAAAGAGTCAAACAACTCATCAATTTGACTCTGAGCCAATGACTCTCCCACCTTACTCACAGCCCCACGAACCTGAACATTCATCATATTAAGTTCATGAAACACCCACTTAACCAATTTAAATGAAGAAATAGAGCTCTCCTTAGCATCCCCAGAACATCAGATATATCCTCACAGTCAAAATTAAACATATCCTTACCCACAATAGTATCCTCCTCAAAAGAGCTAACTTTATCCTGACTAACACAAATTTTCTTACCTTTACCACCAAGAATTGACATTTGAAGCTTGTGGACCAAATCAGTGATATCCTCAACAACATACCTTCTTCTATTCAGCATAGCCAAATCATGTCCGAAGAATCCACAACAACTTGCCCACCAACATCCCTCAAGGGAGAGTCTATTTGCATTTCCAACAACTGGCTCATAGACCTAATAGCCAACTTCTTGTTACTTCCTACCTTTTGGTCCTTTCTCTTTGTTTGCACAACAAGGGACTATGGGGACTCCTCTTCAACCTTTTCCTTCAGAGTAGTAGTAGGGGCTTCAACATTAATTGGCTTATCATCAGCTTTTTGCTTGCTACCAGTCTCATATCCCTTCAAATTAGGACCCATCTCCCCTTTACCAAACATCCCCACATCTAGAGGCTACGAGACCACTTCCAAGGAAGCTTGGGAGTCTAGGACATAATTAGTGTCATCCAAGAAATTTCAGACTTCTCCAGAACAATTTTCCTCTTTTTCCCTTTCTTGCTACCCAACTCTTCAAAAACCGTATCATACTCCTCAGCCAGTTTAAGTTGCTTACCCTTAGGGGCAGCAAGCGGTTTGGCAACCTCAAAGGCTTTAGCATAATCAATGATTAATAGGATGAGCCCAACATGCAAAACGTGGTTCTTTGGATTCCTTTTGTGATCCTTCAACCTAGATTCAAAAGACGCCAGAAGATAAAAAGCAAATGAAATTTTCTTTTTATGGTGGAAGTGATTAAGGAGGACAAAGTGATATGCATTTACTGCAGTGAAGCAACCCTCAAGGGTTATATATCTCATAAGCTCCTCAACTACATCCCCCCAAAGCGCTTTGAGCAAGCTCCTCTAGTGCCCACCACTCTTAGCTGGCTTAAGGTCTTGAGCTTCATTATCGTTGAAAAAAAACTACATGGCAGCCTTCGATTCCTTCTTGTCCCTGTAGACCTTCTTACCTTTAGTCAAAAAACTAGTTATATTAGCAATGAAATCTTTGTTCACATCAAATTTCATACCCCCTAATTTCAATACCTTGTTATTCCAGGCTTTAGCAAACAAAGTCGTCGTTTGCGGGTTGTTTCCATGCAACCTTTCCAGATAAGGTGTTAACCCGCCTTTCTCCAAAAACGCCAAACCTTCCGCACGATTCTTGTCACCTCCCATAGCCCCAAAATTTGCAGAAGACAAAAGCTTGAGAACCTTGCAAGGAATAAGAAGAAACCTCGAGAAGGAGAGAAAAATGCCCACAATCCATGTGGCAACAGTATTATGGTAGAGGTAAGTAATGATTTTCGGACGCCCCCCCTTATGGAATTCGAGCAAGGTACTATCAGCCCGATTACAATCTAGCTCGCCATCACCCCAAATAATTACAGGCCAAGTGAACATTGCCATGTGAGCCCAAAGCAATAAAAGATCATCATCCAAGTTGGCAATTTTGAACATCATGATTTATACACACAATTGCCTCAATGGGGAGAGGTCATTCCCCTCCCATTCCCTAGGACCCCTTATGCCAAGATTAGCAAAAATATCAACTAGTCCATTTCCTTCTTGAAATATATGAGATATATAGTATTCATCAAAGGAGTTGAGGATTTCAATGGCATCTAAGATGATGGCTTCAATACTCCATGAGGGTGCAAAACATTTCTTCAAATTATTAATTATATTTAGAGAATCCCCCTCGAGCCATACCTTCTTGTAGCTTTTCAAATGGGTCATTTTCAATCCATGATAGGCTGCAGCCGAATGTGTATTAGATTGTTACATTGTTGTGTTGGACAATTTAATTATCTTATATTTTTAAATTTTGAAAAACTCCATTACATGTTAGAATTATGACATATTATTCTTAAAAAAAAAATGTGATTTAAAAAAAAAATGTGATTTGAAAAGTGTGTTTCCATTTTCAAAGCCTGGTACTCTTAAAAGTTTATAATTTTAGGTTTTGAAATTTGCTAGAGTTTTGAACATCCATCAATAAAAAGTGGAAATTTGCAAGATATCTTGGATTTCATAAAGATGGATTTTTTAGAATTTAAACCAATATTGTATTTTATAGGGAATATTTTTTTCATAAAAACAAGATTGTCTATTACATGTTATTGGGTGTGCCATGATAGCAAAAGAAGGGGAAAACAAGGACTTTAAAAAAAAAACTCACAAATAAGTTGTGGCATTTTTACTTTAAGATTATTTTTGTGTGATTGCAGTAATGAAATTATATGAATAAATTGTTTAAAAGATTTATATGTTTGGACTTGATTTCTTATGTTTTCATAAGGCTTTTGTGAAAATTAAGTCTTTTTATATGTAAGTGTTTGGTTGTCATGTAAGTGTTGTTCAGATATGTAATTGATTGCATAAGTAAATTTGTGATTGTTGTGCAAGTTGACTTAAAAGTGTTGCACCAAGAAAGTCTATGATTATTGTTCAAGTGTGTAATAGTTAAATGAGAATGTGATTTCTATGCAAGTATGTTTTTAATTGTTACACAAATATGATAATTGTTGCAAAAGTTTGGTTGTATCTTTGTACAAATTTATATGGAAGGTTATTTTTTTGTTCCATTTAAGACTTTCACTTGTGGCATCATGTGTGGTGCAATTCCATTGATGCCTTGAGTGTTCTTGAGTTGTGTCATGACATCTTGAGTGCATAGGTATGCAATGTGGCACATTGTTTTTGATTAGATAAGCAGGGAAGGGCCTTGATCTCGTACAAAGCATTACATTAGGGAAAAACAACATAAGATAGACTAGAAAACATCAGCCATTCAAAAACAACAAGCACTACAACGCCCATTGTTGTCATAGGTGTGCAAGGTGCAATGTGGCACATTGTTGTCATAATTGTATCATGGAATAAATTTTGTTGTCCCATCTATTTCATGCTAATATATTGAGTGCAATCTTGGGGCATTACAATATTGGACTAGAAAAGGCTTAAAATTCAAGGAAATGCCTCCAATGGTGCCAATAATATAATGACCCTACAAAACAGACATCCCTCAATCTTATAATCAAGTTCTAACCACATGGTGTAGTATTTCACTCTACATGGATGTACATTGCACAATACTCTAGAAAATGACTTGATAGTGTTCATTATTTTATGTGGGATGCTCATGGATCAACACTTGTATTTTTTAGGATCCCTTTGATTAGTTTAGGGTTTCTTGGATTCAACAAGTAATTTAATTGAAATGAATTTCAAGATTAGATTCATTTACTAACTTAGAGATCTTGAATACCAAAATAGGGTGGAAGAGGTCCAATATGATTTCAAATTTGATGTCACTTTATGTTCTAGTTTACCCACATTTTGATGTCTAGTACAAGGGAAATCAAACATCAAAGACCTCTAATAGTGTGATGGGATAGCATTTGACATGAATTCCCACTCTTGCACCATGTGAAAGACACTTGACATGATCTTGTGCCATGTAGCTAGCTCAAGTAATCTAACTTTCTTAAAAAATCTAGTTAGGGAGAAAGGTTCTTGATTTTAATGGAGACAAATAAAAATCTATGACAACTTAAATTCCAATCATGGCAATTTCTTCATATTGCAAACAAGAAGATAAATGCTTAAGAGACATCCTAAAAAGGTGAGGTTTGCATTTCATCACAAACATATGTATAATAGAAAGTATGAGTAATAGAAATATAGTCATAAATGGATTGAAGGATAAATCATTACCTTTTCTAAGCATCCACACACACAATTGTTAAAGATCATGTAGTTCAAAATGATTACAATCAAGTATTTGGAATAAACAAATCAATAGTAGATATCCATACATAATTCACTTTCATTCTTTATTAAAGGAAGCTAGACTAGATGTGCACTAATCCTTTGAGATAAATAGCGTAAGTAAGAACATGTCTATAAAAAAATGATAGAATAACAACTAAGAGATAACATGAAATATATTGTGATGGAAAAAACATTTCAATAAAAACTTGACCTCCAAATCACATTTTTAGTATAAAACTCAAAAACAAAATTGCAATAAAATGCATAGTTTTATTGCTCTCATTAGGAGCTACTAAAGATATTCAAATCTATCTTTCAAAGTGAATCTAACATCTTAACCTTGCTCTAAGAACACTATATTGTAACAACCCTAATCTATGTATGATTATTTATAAGAATCACTATATAAAATTGTTAAGTGTTGTTACAAAACAATAGGCATAAAGCAATGGGTTGACTAACTACCTTAAAGAAGGGCCCAATATTGTAAAAAAGTGTATTATAGTCCATTAGGGATGTAAAACATGCAAAATATACAATATATTCCTCACACTAGATAAACCTTCATGACACATTTCATCCTCAAGAAGATAAGTCATCTTAAATATTAGATGTTGCATTAACACTTCAATATGCATCCCTTAAGATCAAATCTATAAATAAATTCTAGCCACTTTTTTTTTTTACAACTACTTCACTAAAGTAGCTAAATATCAACACTTAGAGATTTATGACACTATTCAACTATAAACACGTCTTGAGTTCTTGGTTACAATTTATGAGAGAATCCTAAGCTATTCTACTAAGACATGATGCCCCTTTCCTCTTCAAGAAATTTAAGGCCATCCATAACTAAATATAAAAATCCTTCTGTTATTTCTACATCTACCACTTCACATGTATGGCTCCTCTATGCTTGTAAGTTAGTACTCTCATTGAGAATTATCATTAGACATCTTATATCAAAATTATTCATTACTGTACACATTATTTCACATAAAAAAATTGTGGTTATCTAACACATTGTCACAAGGTTAAAAGTGATATCACCAAATATCCCTATGCATTTCCTTTACTTGCTCCTATTGGCCAAACAAAAAATTTGGGACTTTTGTTCCATAAAGCCACCCTCACAATCGTTATCATGTTTCAAAGGGGCATTAAAGTGGTGCACATGCAGGGTCTATTGTTGTTAGATTCTTTACAACTACTCTAACCTCTCAAGCATTTACATCACCAACACCATTCATTTCAAAATTTCCTTTCACATATGTAAACACTTTCCTAGGCTCAACCTAATTAAGGACTTGATGTATACCGTAGTCTGCAATTATAAAATCAAATATATTAGTCTAAAACAAACTTTTTAATGAATAATTTAACCTAAGGAAATAAATCAAAAAATCAACTTCTCAACACAATGGCCCAAGTACAAATAAATCATAGCCTAACCCATCTATCTAACACCAACTAAGGTGGTCATGTGGTGGTCATGTGGGCACCAACCATAAGCACTCTAGCTTCAATCTCTAAATAGTTGTGGATTCAACTTGACCAATCAAAACATTGTAGCCAAGGAAAACTTTATTTTAATTCTCTTATGCCACATAGGCTCTCATGGTACTTTTTTAGAGTCCTATTATATAGCTTGCACATTCTTTCATGTATTATTAAAACATCAATTAGCATACCTAGTTAAACACATCATATGACTACTTTCCACACATTTTATCCTCCTACAATTTCTCACCTCCCTCTCCTCTACTCTCTTCTAGATTTCTATACACTCCAAGCTTATCCTCCCTTTTTGTATTTTATTTTGTTATGACTTTAAATTTCTCCTTTGATTGCTAGAAAGGAATTATAGAAATTCACTAAATTTGGGTTATTTTTATTCATCTTTCATACATCTTGCTTCTCTCCCCCTCTCTCCCCCTCTCTCTCTCTCTCGATTTTCCACCTTACATCTAATTGTCTATTTTTTTGTACATTAATTATTCAAACATCCTCTTATTATTTCCTCACAATATTATCCTTTATGATTTCTCAACATCTTTGAATATCATTAAAGTTGACTTTGTGTGGTTGGATACTTTTATGACCACCTTTTCCACCTAATGTCTTACCTTTTGCTTTCATGTTTATTCCTTGTTGCCTTAACTTAGTACTTTAATTTTTCAATTATTTATTTTCTTACCCAAGGGTTCCTTCTCATGTGATTTATTCAATCTTTAACACCTAACTGTTTAAATCGAAGACCACCCCTAATACTCTACATTGTCAACTAGCAACACTATATTCTATTGGTGGGGCATTGCACTACCACTTAGAATACCAATCAAATAATCCCATGGATTATCCCCATTATACCTTGTCTAAAATTTGGCATTCACTTGAGACTTGCTTGCACTCAAATCAAAGCATCACAACTTCAAATGGGATAAAATACACATCAATTCGTAACTAATACTCTAACCCTTTATTTCCACATTAACCCGTTAACATTTTCCAAAAGCTAAGAATATGCCTTCATAGGTACTAAATCACATATTAGAATTCATTCTCACATGCATGCATATGTGCATATACATGTACACACACACTGTACAAACAAGTACTATAATAATAATAGTCACTTATTGTTCAAGGAATTAAGGTTAGGCTTCTATACTTATTATATTTAGTTAGTCAATCAACAATTAGTTTAATACCTTGAGCATAACCAATTTTAGAGTTTATCTCAATCTTATCTTATCCAAGATACTCTAAGATACTAAAGGAGTCTTGACCTTTTAGGTTATTATAAGTATGACCTTGCATTTATGATAGGACATGAAGTATGAGTAAAACGAAGGGTAAAAGGGCAAAGTAGGTATTTTTATTCCTTACACCATCTTACAAAAAAATCATCATAGATCAATTCTTGTATACTCTTAATCCTTAGCACTAAGTTAAAAAGGAGAATTAAATGCAAAAATACACCCCCCTAAATTTTGTATTAGGTTCAAATCTCAAAGACATTTACACTAAGCCAAAAACTTAATTCTTTAATAAAATTATTAAAAAAATTAATTTCATTTCAATATATAATTTTTTTTTGAAATAAGATATAGTAAATGATGTGTTTTTTAATTTTAAATTATCAAAAAACTGTTTAATCAAAACCATTTCTTTATTATATGAAGATATAACTTTAACTATTATAATTGTAGAAATATTTGTCTTACTATGTAAAACTTCTTAATAATTTTTCCTCTACCCCACCTCCATTAGGAAAGAAGAAAAACAAAAACCTAATTCAGTATTAAGAAGCCAAATAACATTCTTGACCACTTACAGAGGATATGTTTGGAACATATTTTACTCTCCTTATTGTTATAACATATTTTTTTTTTAAATTCAGAAAATGCATTATATTGGTAAAAGAAGAGAATTTACAAGAGTGCAGAAGTGCGTTTAGGCATATTCCAACCAAAAGAGACAATAATACCAAAAACAGAGCACATATCAGCTAAAACAGCTGAAGAAACTGCTTAAAAATAGCGTACAGTTTACAAGAAAATCACTTTTCTCCAAGAGTAAGTAGTACATATTATAACATACCTGTAATCCTATGAAAAGTTTATTTTAACCTCTGTAATTTGTCCTGGTATGGTTATAATATCCATCCTACACTCTATAAGGGGCGGCCATTATCATATTGAAGGAAAAGCTTCTGCCTGTGACACCTTATCTCCGACCAACACCTTAAAATATTATACCTGCATTTGCTTTGTAATACAAGGCGAAGAATTTCAAGTAGATAAAACAGAAAAAACAAAAAAACAGGTCATAATAAACAATTATAGAGATGTGTAATGACTGACTGTCATCCATATAATAATTATCATACCAACAATATATTATACATGCACTACCACAATCACTGTCCAATCTCAATGATTAAAGCGTTGATGATTGTGACTCTAACTTTATGAAATTCAAACATTATCTTGAGCATACTATTGATTCCAATGGTTTGAGAGTGATCCATCCTTTGTCTTACTCAAAATGCCAAAAAAAATTAAAAAGATCAGTGCACTGTGTAATCTTTGACTTATAATACATTCAATAGTTCACAATTTTAACAAGATGTAAATTGGTCGTTAGTTTACTTATCAAAGGCACTTTCAATCCAGTGTAGGCCATATAAATTTGAATGTTTGCATCTTCACCATGTGAAGAAAGCGTCAGTCTGCCAGAAAAATGTGGCCAATCACATATGAAGGATACAATAATTTAAAGGCTTTTCACATGGATGGAGGGAAAGTTGTATTGTCTTTGGGTACTGTTTCTGATAAGGAAATGCCAGTAATTTCAGTTGTTGAGTGCATTTGAAACTTCTCTAAAAAGTGAAAAAAAAAATCTTGAAATGCACAAGTGTTCTTATTGGATATGTTACTGTGTGTTTCTATTTATAACACTGTACTAGCTACTCACCCAATTTCCAGGATAAGATATCCTTTCTTCTGTCTGAATTTCTTTGAAAGGGAGTTATCCCTCACATGGGTCTGTTTGCAGGTCCTTTGTGATTGTAAATATGAAGTGGATCAATTTCTTGGGGAGCTGCTTTATGTCTGCAGATTCTACTGCAGTTTGTTTTCCACTGGGGAAACAATATCGTCCAAAGAAACGTGGCAGTGATATCTCTGAGCATAAAAGGCTTCTAGAGGGGCAGAGAAGTGCACTCTTGGAGATTGGAACTCCTACATTGGACAGGAAAAATGCCCATCATGTTAGAATTGAAGAGCGAATCCCAGCATTGAAGCAAAACCCAGAGGTTGAATTGATTTCAAATAAGCATTAATTTAGATTTAGATTATTGGGAATCATCTTGATGTATGTTAATTGTTGAGATGCATTATATACCTGCTTCTTAATGCATGAAAGTGAAAATGTTGATCCTTTATTAGATGTTACTTTTCAGGGTTAGCTGCTTGCAAATACTAGTTCCTTAAATGGCATTAATTTTCATGATATGCATTCCTGCTATGATCCATCTCTCATGAGCTTTAGTGATCCACTTGGTGTGCTCCTTGCATCAGATGGTTCTCCCCTAAATGGATTGAAGCCATGGTTCCTTTGGATAGTTTCAATCCCAGTACTTCAACCTTGTGAGCACCCCCTGATGCATCAGAGCTAAGAGAATAACTAAAGCTTAGAAGAGATCAGTCATATAAGGAATTACTACCCATGAAAAGTAATTAAACAATAGATACTGCAGTGCAGTGCATCTGTGGAATGGCACTCATAGATCTTGTCAGTGATTTGTACAGGTAGTGGTGCTCAAAGTGTCATTGCATTGCCTGGGATGTGCCAAAAAAGTGAGAAGGCACATATCTAAAATAGAAGGTGTGGGTTTTTCAGCATTGAAGTTTTATGTCATATATGATTAGATGCATATTTATCTGATTTCCCTAATAACCAATACACAGAGGCCAACCATCAAGTATAATTATCTATTATCATATTATGGCTGATCACATAGGTTTCCTGTTTGCTGTCTCAGGGGTTACCTCAATTGCCATAGATCTGGAAATGAAGAAGGTTACAGTCATGGGAAACATATCACCCATTGGAATTTTGGAAAGCATTTGCAAGGTCAAAAATGCAGAGATGTGGCCTAGCTCCATGAAAATATAAGAATTAATAATGTCCATAAACTAAGCTTTAGTCCCAAGGTAAATGGACTTATTGCCTCCAGTGTGACTTGCTTACTGATTTTGCATGTAATTCTATGAAGATCCATGTGTAATTATATATTTCAGTTAAATGTTATTGGATGTCATGAACAGCAAATGCTTCAACCTGTTCATATTTTTTTATATAACTAATAGTTGCTATAGTATTACTTGTTCTCCATATGTTGGAGATACATATTATCTTCAAGAAATCAAAAACATCATAAATTTCATATTTGCAAAGTTTTCAACATATTTCTACAAACTGTAAATTCTATAAGTACTGGCTATACTTTGTGGCAGTGTTGGGGGAAAGAATATTTCCACTAATCAAGGTGCATTGAAAATTCAGTGATTTGAACATAGGTGATATGATTTGTTCACAAGTTGAGCTGCACCCCATTTTTGAAAACACAGGACAATTTTTTAACCAGGATGGATGATAAGATTCAAAGAAAAAAATGACACCTTTTGGAAAATGGCATTAAAGTCAAAAAGTAAGATGAATGTTTTCTTTGCATTCTTTTCAAACTATCATTCTTTTACCCTTCTTTCAACGAATATTTATCACGAATTGAAAGGTGTCACTAAAATATGAAAGTAATTACACATGTACTAAAGTTTGAAAGCAAATTTAGCCAGGTTCTGCCAACAAAATTAAAATGTTGGGACACAAATGTGGATGCAAATCACTTTGTGGGTTGTACTGGTAATTCTTTACGTCAAACATTGTATAAATGCATTGGTTGTTTTTTTAATACAAAGGCAAAAAAAAATATATTAAAACAGTATAAGATTAAAAAGTGAGTCTGCTGATCTTAAAAAGACTCCTGACAGATTTTAAGGATATGTAAGAGAGTGGAGAACGGAGTTAATCTCCTACTTAATGTTAACATCACTTATTTCTATCTTCATCTTCTATTTTTTATTGTGGTTGTAGATATCTAAAATCGACACTTTGTCAATATTCAACTTTTTTTTTATAAGTGATTGAATAAAATCAAAATTATTCAATTAATTATCTCATTTTTCATCCTTTATTAATTAAATAATCTTAGTATTTAATTGTGGTGCATACTTTTGAAATCTGCAAAACTAAACTTCATACAAGGTTAGTAACTCACAAATTCCTCAAGAATGACCCTATGAAATACCTTGCAAATGCTTCAAAATGCAACAAAGGGTAAAAGAAAACTAAAAGCATCATGAAAACACTTAACAAGTTACCTATTCCATAGTGGATTGGTGTCACATGTGCTAGTGACCCTTTCCCAACCCTTGCTAAGAAGCCAAAATGATGAAATGCAAATGGAGATGATGAGCAAGATGAGTTCTCAAATCAAGAGAGTAACCTTGCATAAAATTTGTGGATCCATGAATGAGAATGAAGGCCTTCTTTTATATATTTTCTTGATGAGAGATTGGCCAAGATGGTGAATGTGGGACTAAAGATCCTCCAATGAGAAGAGGACACTTGTCAAGTGGTGATAGGCCAATGGTTGTGCAAGATTTGGGAAGAGTGCCCATGAGAGGGAGAATTTGAATTCAAATTTTGCAATAAATTTTGAGAGGGGACAAGAAAAACAGCAATAAATGCAATGTTGGAGGGACAAATCAACTTGTCATGTTTGATTTTGGCATAAGATAAAGTGATCACCTCCACACTTCGATTTGGGCATAAAATTGAACAATATCTTGTGCGAGTGTGAGTAGGGGCATTTTCGCTATATTCTCTTTCTTTGTGCCAAAGATTGATCGAGTTATGGATTGTGTTTTGGATTTTCTATTTTTGAATGTTTTGGTTTTGATATTTTTTGAATGTTTTGGATTTTGATGTTTTGAATGTTTTTGGATTTTCGATGTCTCGGGGAGAGAGATGAGCCTAGTGATCCAAACATTGACAAACGTGAAATCAAATTGGTCAAAGCATTTGTGATCTAGAATCCAAATCACTAGCCCATGGCATATTTTGACAAGATGACATTCCATATCAATCTTCATCATTCATTGTACACCAATCCAAACAATCAATATCAATCGCATCTAACGCATCCTTCAACGTCACGTCAAATCATTTGAACAACTTTTGTTCCAAATCAAGCTTCACAATCCTAATCAATTGAATCCAATCAATCCATAATCTTGGGATATCCTTCCCGATCATTGTGTTTCTTAACACTATCCTTGCATTGTTGTGCATCCTCAACAATGTTATCGTCATCAATCTCGATCAATCCATCCTTGCATTGTTGTGCATCCTCAACAATGTTATCGTCATCAATCTTGGTCAATCAAATCCTTACATTGTTGTGTATCCTCAACAATGTTATCATCATCATCAATCCATCGATCTAATCAATCAACCTTAGCTTGGTTTTCAAAAAAATCGTAAAACAAAGCACTGATATCATCACACATATCCATATCCAAATCGTTCAAAATCATGCGAAAAAATCCAAAAATCCATAAAATAGAAAATATAAAAAAAATTGAAATCGAACCACGTTGTCTACGAGCTTAAACGTGGCAAGGCTCATCTCTAATCAGCCCCGTGAGCTTACATTATCCTATCAAGGCAAAGTGTGCCCTAAAGTGTGCTTCAAAATCTCTTTCAAAAATCTAACTTCAAACAAGGGTTAGCACCTACAAATCCCTTAAGAAACACTCCTATGAAATACCTTGCAAATGCTTAAAAAATGCAACAAAGGATGAAATAAAACTAAAAGCATTATGAAAGCAACCACAAGTTACCTATTCCATAGTGGATTGGTGTCACATGTGCTAGTGACCCTTTCCCAATCCTTGATCAAAGCTCAAGATGATGTAAATGCAATGGAAATGATGAGCAAGATGAGTTCTCAAATTAAGAGAGTAACCTTGCATAAAAGTTGTGGATCCATGAATGAGGATTAAGCCTTCTTTTATAGATTTTCTTGATGAGAGATTGGCCAAGATGGTGAATGTGGGACTAAAGATCCTCCAATGAGAAGAGGACACTTGTCAAGTGGTGATAGGCCAATGGTTGTGCAAGATTTGTGAAAGAGTGCCCACGAGAGGGAGAATTTGAATTCAAATTTTGCAATAAATTTTGAGAGGGGGACAAGAAAAAGCAATAAATGCAATGTTGGAGGGACAAATCAATTTGTCATGTTGAGGGAAAATGAGGGTTTTTAATAAATCAATAAAATTGATTTATTTGTGCAAGTGGAGATATCTAGAGAATGCAAGTGGGTGAGATTAGTATTTAATCATGGTTAGATTAAATAGATGATGATTATGTTAATTTAATGATGATTAGGTTAGTTTGACTTTTAGGACTTTGATATTTGATTTATTTAAATCAGAAAATGATGGAATATGATTTAGGATTTGATTTAAATGGATGTTTGATTTATTAAAAGGTTGATGATAATGTTTGCTTGATTTTAAATAAATGACCTTAGGAGATGGAGATTAATGAAATTACCTGCTGAATGAATGAAGGTGAACCTAATTAATTAAATAAGTGGATGCCGTGAAGCCTTATTTTCTTGATGAATGCATAATGCTAATTTTGCATGTCTACATTAATTAATAAATTCATCATCACTATTCACCCACATCCATTTTCTAGCCTAAGTAATTTACTCATATTCCTCTTATAGTCCAGATTTATTTACCGAAGTCTCCCATCCTTTTTTAAAAATCTAAATGAATAAAATGTTTATTTAATTCCCTATTTTCTACACATTCCATTAAGTGGGTTAAAATCAATCACCCCTTAATCACCCACTTGCACAATCTAATCCAAGTCAACCCCTTGTCAAATCGTGCACATCCCCACATGTGTACAAAGGCATGGGCCTTTGCACATGTGACATGGCCTCGAAGTACTTGCACATCCCTCTTGAGTACTCCAAAGTACCATTTCCATCTTGTGCATCCACTTCTCCCAAGAAGAATCTCCATCATTGATTCTCCCCTTAATCCATCTCCTCCAACCACATCAGGGAACTTGTCCTCATCTCATCTCCCTGTGTCTCTCAACCAATATGAGTAATTGATATCATATTTTAATCCTATCCATCCATTCCTTGAGCCAAAAAATCTATAAATTAGCCTCAAACCAAGCTAATACAAGATCAATCTCACATGCAACCTTATGTTGTTGGCACAAGCACTCACATCCAACCATCCATGAGCACAACCACCATTTCTTGGTGCAACAAGGGTTAATTTTGTGAAATCATTTTATGTTTTCATTATGTTTGGTTAACTCTTATGCTCAATTTGAATGTTGTTTCTGTTTTGAGTATAGTAGGTTAATATTACATTGGTTTACTCTATTCAGGCTCAAAATTCATGTACACAACCTTATATAACCCTACCTCAATTTACATGGACATGATTTTCTCTTAGAACAATAGTCAAGATTGAATAATTGAAAACTTGGTTGAGATTGATTCCTCACATTTGGTTTTAAATTGTATTATGAAAAAGTGTCTTAAACCCTATATAAGAAAAAAAAAATATAGGTGTTGTATGATTAGCTTAAATGATCAAATAACAGCATAATTGAACTAAAATCAAACAAGATAATGATCAAATAAGGCCATACTCAATGAAATTCATTTACAAAGCAATCAAATTGATTAATCTAAAGACTTGAACTAAATTCAAAGCAATTAAACAAACTAAAAGTGCAAACCTCTCAACCCATTGTGGATTGATGCATACAATTGTGATGTGGATGTGGATTGCTCAATTTTATGCATTAGCCATGTTCCAAAATCTTTGATGAGAGGGTTGATTCACAGATAATCTCTAAAATGCTCAAGAAATGAGTCAAGAATTCTAGAGAGTACGGATGCTTATGAGGATTGTGAATGGTTTGATGTTTGAAAGGCTTGGTATTTATAGATTTTAGAAATTTTGGTCAATGGTTAGGATTAAAAACGTTAATCGATGGATGACAAGAAATCAAAGAGGTAAGTGTGGATCAAGGATTTATTAAATTGTTTATAATCCATGAGGTGCAGATCTTAATCAATGGTTCATAATCCATGAGAGCTTCAACAATATCCCTTATTTCATGGAAATATATTGGAGATGTTTTGAATATGGAGGGAAGAATTTGAATTTGAAAAGGAAATATTCTTTAGGGAATATTTTTTGTTCAAGTTGGAGGATTGGAGGAAAATTGGTCAAATAAACAATTTAGGAAAATATTTTAATTGTGCAAGTTGAAAGAATTAATATCTTTAATTAAATAATTGGAATTATTTAATCAAGGAGGATTATTAGCATTAAAATGATGCATTAATCAAATAACCTTAATTATTTGATTAATAGGAGAATTAAGTGAATTTAACTAAATAATTGGACATTATTTAATTAAATGGAGGAATTAGGTGATAATAAGAGAAAATGGTGTTAGTAAGTAAAATTAGGATGTGTGATATGCTCAGGATATTTTCAGATGTCTACATTTTTCTGATCTTTGAAGCAAGGTACATATGTTGTTTCAAAGAATTGATTTTAAATGATGCCCCACTATGCCCCAATGGAAAAAGGACTGTTGGTGTGCTGCCCCCTTGAGAGATCGGCCAGAAAAATTGATCTGCGGATCAAGATCATGACAAGGTTATGAGAGTAGTTCTACTGAAAAGAGGATGAAAACCAAAGTCCTAAGAAGCCTCGAAATTAATTAGAATTGGTAGCCAATGTTGAAGTTTGAGATGTAGGGTGAAACCCTAGGATTTGCTAAGCATATATGTTCATTTGGGTGAATTTTAGCCTCATTTGCACACTTTGTTTCTTGATATTTGAGAGCCTTGAGAGTTTTTTGAGTTCAGATCCTATAAAGACCTTGACACTATGAAGCATGTTGTTTGATTCATACACTATGTCGATCGAGTTTGTCAATTCTAGAGACCAATTGGCTTAGGTGCCCTGGTACATACCAATTTGATTTTTTCTTTTATGTATTTCCAGATAGATAAACAAAGGCATCATAGTTTATTGAGATGCTTTTGCAACTCGATGACATGGCTTTGCAACCCAGAGCGATGCCTTTGTCAAAGGTGTTAGAGCTCTGCATAGGTGCTAGGGTTTGACAATATTGCAACGCCTTTGATATAAGGTGACACTTTTGCAATTTTAGGTATGATGCTTTTGTCTTACAAGGATGCTTTCATCCTTGCTTAATAAAGGCACACTTTTGCAAAAGAGTGACGTTATTGTAAAATAGTGATGCCTTTTTTATGACAATGATGCACTTTTACAAACCAAACTCGTTTTTTTTCTTTTAGGTAGTTTGACTTGGGTTTTTTTAATTTTTTAGAAACTAACATTGTGAATGATATGCTTGCAAGCTACCCTAGGTCCTCTCTTATCTTGAGAGCATCGACCACAAGTCTTGGAGTGGATCGCCACCTTTACAAAGATTGACATTAATTTTCTAGGTGTGGTTGGACTAACATATGTAGCATACATGTCGAAGATTCAGACACATCTCTCTTATGACTGCTTTGGTGGAGTGTTGGCACTCAAAGACTTCATCTTCCATTTGCCTACAGGTGAGGCGAATGTTATAGTTGAGGATGTTTGGAAAATCATGATATTTTTGATCCATTGGGAGCGGGTTGTGTATGATGTAGACTAGGACATAGAGGCTCTTATGCAAGTTTTGATGGTGGATGAGATTGAGCTTGAGGGAGGATAGCTTGACCTTCAGTGTTGCATTGGCAAGGTTGACAATGTGACCCTTGTGATTGTTGGACACATTATGAGACCACTAGTACCGGATAAACAATCTAGGTTATTCAACCCTAAATGGGGGATAGTTTTAGAGAGGATCTTAGAGGAGGCTTGCATCTATGCTTGTGGACCCTATATTTTGGCCCATTTGTACCATGATATGCACCAGGTCATGTATAGATGTAGTGCTAGCTTATCTGTAGGTGTTACACTCTTGCCTATTTGGGCATGGGAGCACATTATGTGCTCAGACCTATTGTAGGAGATAAAGAGCGAGTTGTTGGAGACCCCATGGTGTAAAGATATGGCAACATGATGGCTCATTACCACATGGGAAAGTTAGCTTATTGGAGGCAGGTCATTGATGATATGACCGAGTTCACATGGAGCCTTGGTTACAAATGAAGGTTTGGGATGATGACGACAAAAATCTCCCCTATTGCAGATAGACTCAGTGGTTATTAGGCCACACCTCTCACATCCTAGAGAGATATCTACTTGACAAGGTGATGAGACAATTAGGGGAGCAATAGGATGCTCCAACATATGACTATGTTGTTATATTTTCCCATACTTTCAGAGAGATTATAGAGTAGTGACCACAAGTGATAGCATAGACAGTTATTGATGATTTTGATGTGCTATCCCAAGTAGCATGGATATCCGTACGTGGTGTCAATGATCCAAGGACCACCTTGGCTTATGATGCATGGTTTACCACCCATAGACATTTTTGGTTCACAGATCCAACTGATAGAGTCATAGGTAGCCAGATATGTAGAGATGAGTCTAGTAGGAAACACTAATAGAGGAAAAGGGCCAAGGTTGATGGAAAATTTCCCAAATAGGTTCTAGCATAGGGACCACCACCATACCAGGGACATTAATAGGTGGCAGTTATGCCAAACCAAAGACTTCAAACCATTACATAGGAGAGAGATCAAGCTTGCCAAGAGCAAGATGGTTTCCACCAAGAGAGAGACTAGGCTTGTTAGGATTGGGATACCTTTAGATAGGAGCAAGATCAGACCCATTTTGAGAGGGATCAGAGGACTATCGAGCGATATCAGGACCACACCAAGCTAGACTCGGAGATCGCTTGTAGGCAACAAATTGAGCTTCAATTAGCTCAAGAGATAGCAAGGAGACAACAGTTAGAGGTTGTTGCATAGGCTTGGGGGGAGGTTATCCCGCTTGCTTGATATACACAGGTTTTCAGTGAGTCCACATACTATAGGACTTTGTACCATATGGTTTTTCTAGCACATAGACGACAACCTAATTATTCACACAAGAGTGCCTTGGGTCTAAGTAGATCAAAGGGTGGGTCAGTTGAAAACTCGTCACATATTCCCTTAGGTGGACAACAACAACCACATATAGGGCCACTGCCACATCAACCTCCTCTAGGTTGAGATGATCAGGGGAGCTTAGGGTAGACAGATTTTTGTATATAGACATTTTTTGTATCCATATTTTGATATAGACAGACCTTATGATGTATATACACTCTTTGGCTATATTGATAGCCTCATGTATATTTTTTTATATATATCACACATTCGATGTATCATGACATATATGGGTAAGTGCAAAAAGATGGGGGGCCAAAAAGGGGGCTTAAGTGGCCACTTTTTTTTTTGAAATCAGGAAATACTGACCTTGGACGTGAAATTGAGGATAGCTACACTCAAAATTTTGAGATGCAACAAAAACAAGGATCGTAGTGCTCTGAGTCTACTTTCTAAACTACTATTTTTTAAAAAAAATAGTTGAGATTAAGGGGTTCAAAAGAGGGGACCATAGAAATTGGTGTTGTTTTTGTCAGAAGAACATAACATAGAAAATTTTGTGGCTCCCTAGCATAGTTAAATTTTTTAGTATTTTCAAAATTGCTTTGGTGAGAAATTATCTAACAATATGTAGTTTATGCTTGATTTTTCTAATAAATTTTTAATGAATATTTTATTTTTTACTAATTTTCAAAGTGGACACTTCCTAAAAAATAGAATTTTGGTTGTGCTACACCTATAAATTTTGGAGACTAATTGAATTTTTTTTTAACATGTGTAGAATGGAGTCTAGTTTCTAAAAATGTAATTTATTTGAAATTTTGATGAACGGTTAATTTATAACGAAAAAAACACCAAACTAGTTTTTGACAAAAAAATAGACACACAAACAAAAGAAATTATAGATAAAAGGCTTAACATTTTCAAAATGTGAAAAAAATTACATCATTGGATAGCTAAGAGAGAGCCTAACATTACCCAGGTGTTCGATTTGTTTGACCTTGAAACACATGTAAACCTAGCGGTGATCACAAATGAGATTATGTGAAATTTTGTAGCATATGCAAAAACATGTCTTTGGATGTTGGGAAGGCCGTCCAAGCCTTTGGATTGGAAATCCCAAGCAAAACCAAGCCAAAGGCTTGGGGATTCCCAAAGCAAGAGAAAACACAAGCGCATTATAATGTGCTCACATTATTTGAATGCATTGCAAAACATGAGTGCATTATAATGTGCTCGTGTTTTGGTCTACATTGAATTTATTTTTCTTCTCTTTTTTTCTTTCTTCTTGTTAACTTTGAGGGAAACTATATACATGAAATAAACATTTAAGTATAAGTTGACATTTACATATGGACGTTTACATATGGACATTTACATATGAACATTTACTTTATTATACTTTAAGTTATATTTCATGTATATAGTTTTAGGATGTTTGAGAGTGGTTTCAGATCTCTAAGAGTTATAATGCAAATTATAGTTTTTGGAAGATATCACAAATTTTAGACTTCGTCAAATTTCAGCAATCAACATGTCAAATTTTAGGGGGTGGCCTTCTGGCAGTGCTTTGGGGAGCGGCGGTGGCAGTTCTAGGTGGCCCTTTGATGACCCTCCTACTTTTGGCTCTGGTTGGCTAGACACTAGTAAAAATTTTCCACATTTGTCACTTGCAATCTCGCCTTGGTACGAGGATAAAGATAAAGAGAAGGAAAAAGATGTTGACGATGGTTGGGGTTCTCCTCCTGATGTTACTATAGACCCCGCTGATGTGTGGGGGAAGAACATGGATGACAGAGACCCTCCTGGCTCTGTTGGCACTGCTTTGGCCACTTAATGGCCCTCTTTTATATGTTTTGTAATCATGGATTTTCGGGCTGGGCCCATGTGACCAGTTTTTGGTTTTTCTGGGCATTTCCCATATGACTCTCAGGGTGTGCCTTGTTACCACCCATCTTTTTTTGTGAATATGTATCTTTATCTTTAATTTAATATACATAACTTCCTATTCATCAAAAAAAAAATCAGTAATTAGCAAGCTATATTATTTCCTATCCATTTCCGTCCACCTATCTCCCTCCCTCTCTCCTTCTATTTCCCTCTTCCTCTTTGTCCCCTCTCCATCCACCCTGTGTCCACCCCCTCTCCATTTCTCCCCTCCCTCCTTCCTCTCCTCTCCCTTCCCTCTTCCTCTCCCCTCTCCTCTCATTTCCTCCTCTATCTCTCTCCCTCCTTTGTCCTCCTCTCCTCCTCTCTTTCTTGCCCCTCCAATCCTCCTCCATCCATCCCTGACCCTCTCTATTACTCTGTATCCACCTCCATCCACCTCCATCCTTCCTCTATTCCACTCCATCCATCCTCATTCCTCCATTCTCCTTCCCCCTCCTTCCTTCCTCTTGTCCCTCCACCCTCCTTTCCTCTCTCCTCTCCTTCCTCCTCCATTTCCTCCATCTTTATCCACCCTCTTCCCCCCTCCTCCTTCCCTCTTTCCACCCTCCCTCCTTCCCTCTGTCAATCTATCTCTTCATCTCCACCTATCCCTTTCTCTTCCATCACTCCCTACCTCTTTCATTTCTCTTTGATTTTTCTCTTATTTCTCTTTATTTCTCTTTATCTCACCTCTCTCTCACCTCCCTCTCTCTCCCTCCATACCTCTCCCTCCATCTATCATTCCTTATCTCTCATGTCTCTCTACCTCTCCTTCCCTCTTTGCTTATCTTTATCTACCCTTTCCCTCCCAACCTCTCTCTCTCTCCCCAATCCCTCCTTCCCCCTCTTTCTCTCTTCCCCAATGAGGGTTGAGGGTGTAAGGTTTAGTGTTTAAGGTATAGGGTTGAGGTTATAGGGTTAAATGTATAGGGTATAGGGATTATGATTTAGGATATTAAGTATAAATTTGAGGGTATAGGGTATAAGGTTGAGGGTTGAGGGATAATTTTTAGAGTTGAGGGTATAAGGTTAAGTTTCTAGGGTATATGGATTAGGGTTTAGGATATTGGATATATGGTTGAGGGTATTGGGTTGAGGATATTAGGTTTAGGGTTTAGGGTTTAAGATTTTTTGAGGGTTGAGGGTTGAGGTATAATGTTTAGGGTTGAGGGTATAAGGTTAAGTGTATAGGGTATATGGATTAGGGTTTAGGATATTATGTATAGGGTTTAGGGCATAGGGTACAAGGTTAAGGCTTGAGAGTGTAGGGTTTGTCATTTAAGTATAGGGTTGAGGGATAATGTTTAGGGTTTAGGGTATAAGGTTGATGGTATAGGGTATAGGGATGAAATTTGAGGGTGTAGGGCTTAGGTTTTAAGGTATATGGTTGAGGGTTGAGGGATAGTGTTCAAGGTTGAGAGTATAGGGCTAAGTGTATAGGGTATAGAAATTAGGGTTTAAAATATTTGGTATAGGGTTGAGGGTATTGGGTTTAGGGTACAAGGTTGAATGCGAGGGCAGTACATGTACTAAAGTTTGAAAGCAAATTTAGCCAGGTTCTGCCAACAAAATTAAAATGTTAGGCACAAATGTGGATTCAAATCACTTGTGGGTTGTACTGGTAATTCTTTACGTCAAACATTGTATAAATGCATTGGTTGTTTTTTTAATATAAAGGTAAAAAAATATATTAAAACAGTATAAGATTATAAAGTGAGTCTGCTGATCTTAAAAAGACTCCTGACAGATTTTAAGGATATGTAAGAGAGTGGAGAACAAAGTTAATCTCCTACTTGATGTTAACATCACTTATTTCTATCTTCATCTTCTATTTTTGATTGTCTTTGTAGACATCTAAAATCGACACCTTGTCAATATTCAACTTTTTTTTATAAGTGATTGAATACAATTAGAATTATTCAATTAATTATCTCATTTTTCATCTTTTATTAATTAAATAATATTATATTTAATTAATAAATTCATCATCACTATTCACCTGCATCCATTTTCTAGCCTAAGTAATTTACTCATCTTCCTCTTATAGTCTAGATTTATTTACCGAAGTCTCCCATCCTTTTCCAAAAAACTAAATGAATAAAATATTTATTTAATTCCCTATTTTCTACACATTCCATTAAGTGGGTTAAAATCAATCACCCCTTAATCACCCACTTGCACAATCTAATCCAAGTCAACCCCTTGTCAAATCATGCACATCCCCACATGTGTACAAAGGCATGGGTCTTTTGTACACAAAGCATGGGCCTTTGTACATGCGACATGGCCTCAAAGTACTTGCCCATCCCTCTTGAGTACTCCAAAGTACCATTTCCATCTTGTGCATCCACTTCTCCCAAGAAGAATCTCCATCATTTATTCTCCCCTTAATCCCTCTCCCTCCATCTCCTCCAACCACATGAGGGAACTTGTCCTCATCTCATCTCCCCGTGTCTCTCAAACAATATGAGTCATTGATATCATCTTTTAATCCTATCCATCCATTCCTTGAGCCAAAAAATCTATAAATTAGCCTCAAACCAAGCTAATACAAGATCAATCTCACATGCAACCTTATGTTGTTGGCACAAGCACTCACATCCAACCATCCATGAGCACAACCACCATTTCCTGGTGCAACAAGGGTTAATTTTGTGAAATCATTTTATGTTTTCATTATGTTTGGTTAACTCTTATGCTCAATCTGAATGTTCATGTTTTGAGTAGAGTAGGTTAATATTACGTTGGTTTACTCTATTCAGGCTCAAAATTCATGTACACAACCTTATATAACCCTACCTCAATTTACATGGACATGATTTTCTCTTAGAACAATAGTCAAGATTGAATAATTGAAAACTTGGTTGAGATTGATTCCTCACATTTGGTTTTAAATTGTATTATGAAAAAGTGTCTTAAACCCTATATAAGAAAAAAAAATTATAGGTGTTGTATGATTAGCTTAAATGGTCAAATAACAACATAATTGAACTAAAATCAAACAAGATAATGATCAAATAGGGCCATACTCAATGAAATTCATTTACAAAGCAATCAAATTGATTAATCTAAAGACTTGAACTAAATTCAAAGCAATTAAACAAACTGAAAGTGCAAACCTCTCAACCCATTGTGGATTGATGCATACAATTGTGACGTGGATGTGGATTGCTCAATTTTATGCATTATCCATGTTGCAAAATATTTGATGAGAGGGTTGATTCACACGATAATCTCTAAAATGCTCAAGAAATGAGTCAAGAATTCTAGAGAGTAAGGATGCTTATGAGGATTGTGAATGGTTTGATGTTAAAGGCTTGGTATTTATAGATTTTAGGAATTTTGGTCAATGGTTAGGATTAAAAAAATTAATCAATGGATGACAAGAAATCAAAGAGGTAAGTGTGGATCAAGGATTCATTAAATGGTTTATAATCCATGAGGTGCAAATCTTAATCAATGGTTCATAATCCATGAGAGCTTCAACAATATCCCTTATTTCATGGAAATATGTTGGAGGTATTTTGAATATGGAGGGAAGAATTTGAATTTGAAAAGGAAATATTCTTTAGGGAATATTTTTTGTTCAAGTTGGAGGATTGGAGGAAAATTGGTCAATTAAACAATTTAGGAAAATAATTTAATTGTGCAAGTTGAAAGAATTAATATCTTTAATTAAATAATTGGAATTATTTAATCAAGGAGGATTATTAGCATGAAAATGATGCATTAATCAAATAACCTTAATTATTTGATTAATAGGAGAATTAAGTGAATTTAACTAAATAATTGGACATTATTTAATTAAATGGAGGAATTAGGTGATAATAAGAGAAAAAGGTGTTAGTAAGTGAAATCAGGATGTGTGATATGCTCAGGATATTTTTAGGTGTCTACATTTTTTCGATTTTTGAAGTGAGGTACATGTGTTGTTTCAAAGAATTGATTTTAAATGGTGCCCTGCTATGCCCCAATGGACAAAGGAATGTTGGTGTGCTACCCCCTCGAGAGATCGGCCAGAAAAATTGATTTGTGGATCGAGATCATGACAAGGTTATGAGAGTAGTTCTATTGAAAAGAGGATGAAAACCAAAGTCCTAAGAAGCCTAGGAATTAATTAGGACTAGTAGCCAATGTTGAAGTTCGAGATTTAGGGTGAAACCCTAGGTTTTGCTAAGCATATATGTTCATTTGGGTGAATTTTAGCCTCATTTGCACACTTTATTTTGTGATATTTGAGATCCTTGAGAGTTTTTTGAGGTCAGATCTTGCAAAGACCTTGACGCTATGAAGCATGTTGTTTGATTCATACACTGTGTTGATCAAGTTTGTCAATTCTAGAGACTAATCAGCTTAGGTGGCCTGGTACATACCAATTTGATTTTTTCTTTTATGTATTTCCAGATAGATAAACAAAGGCGTCACCCTTTATTGAGATGCTTCTGCAACTCAATGACGTGCCTTTACAACCCAGAGCAATACCTTTGTCAAAGGCATCAGAGCTCTGCATAGGTGTTAGGGTTTGACAATATTGTAACGCCTTGGATATAAGGTGACACTTTTTCAATTTTAGGTATGACGCTTTTGTCCTACAAGGATGCTTTCGTCCTTGCTTAACAAAGGCACACTTTTGCAAAAGAGTGACATTATTGTAAAATAGTGATGCCTTTGTCTATGACAATGATGCACTTTTACAAAACAGACTCATTTTTTTTTCTTTTAGGTAGTTTGATAGGTTTTTGTAAATTTTTAGAAACTGACATTGTGAATGATATGCTTGCAAGCTACCCTAGGTCCTCTCTTATCCTGAGAACATCAACCACAGGTCTTGGAGTGGATTACCACCCTTATAGAGATTGACGTTACTTTTCTAGGTGTGGTTGGACTAACATATGTAGCATACATGTCGAAGGTTTAGACACATCTCTCTCTTATGACCGCTTTGGTGGAGTGTTGGCACTTAGAGACTTCATCTTTCCATTTACCTACAGGTGAGGCGAATGTTACAGTTGAGGATGTTTGGCAGATCATGAGAGTTTTGATCCATTGGGAGCGGGTTGTGTATGATGTAGACTACGACATAGAGGCTCTTATGCAATTTTTGATGGTGGATGAGATTGAGCTTGAGGGAGGATAGCTTGACCTTTAGTGTTCCATTGGCGAGGTTGACAATGTGACCCTTGTGATTGTTGGACTCATTATGGGACCACTAGTGCCAAACAAACAATTTAGGTTATTCAACCCTAAATGCATGATAGTTTTAGAGAGGATCTTAGAGGAGGCTTGCATCTATGCTTGGGGACCCTGTATTTTGTCCCATTTGTACCATGATATGCACCAGGTCATGTATAGATGTGGTGCTAGCTTATCTGCAGGTGTTACACTCTTGCCTATTTGGGCATGGGAGCACATTATTGTGCTCAGACCTGTTGTAGGAGATAAAGAGTGAGATGTTGGAGACCCCATGGTGTATAGATATGACAACATGATCAATCATTACCACATGGGAAAGTTAGCTTATTGGAGGTGGGTCATTGATGATATGACCGAGTTCACATGGAGGCCTTGGTTACAATTGAAGGTATGGGATGATGATGACAGACATCTCCCCTATTACATATAGACTCAGTGGTTATTAGGCCACGCCTCTCACATCCTGGAGAGATATCTACTTGACAAGGTGATGAGAGAATTTGGGGAGCAACAGGATGCTCTAGCAGATGACTATGTTGTTATATCTACCCATACTTTTAGAGAGATTATAGAGTAGTGACCACAGGGGATAGCATAGAAAACTATTGATGATTTTAATGTTCTATCCCAAGTAGCATGGATATCCGTAGGTGGTGTCGATGATCCAAGGACCACCCTAGCTTATGATGCATGGTTTACTGCCCATAAACATTTTTGGTTCACAAATCCAACTGATAGAGTCATAGGTGGTCAGATACGTAGAGATGAGTCTAGTAGGTAGCACCAATAAAGGTAGAGGGCCAAGGTTGATGGAAAATTTCCCGAATAGGTTCTATCATAGGGACCACCACCAATCCATCACTAGACCAGGGAAATTAATAGGTGGCAGTTATGCCAAACCAAAGACTTCAGACCATTACACAGGAGAGAGATCAAGCTCGCCAAGAGCGAGATGGTTTCCACCAAGAGAGATACTAGGCCTTTTAGGATTGGGATACCTTTAGATAAAATCAAGATCAGGCCCATTTTGAGAGGGATCAAAGGACTATCGAGTGGGATCAGGACCACACCAAGCTAGACTCAAAGATCACTCACAGGCAACAAATTGAGCTTCAATTAGCTCAAGAGATAGCAAGGAGACAATAGTTAGAGGTTGTTGCACATGCTTGGGGGGAGGTTATCCCGCTTGCTTGATATACATAGGTTTTCAGTGAGTCCACATACTATAGGACTTTGTACCATATGGTTTTTCTAGCACATAGACAACAACCTAATTATTCACACAAGAGTGCCTTAGGTCTAAGTAGATCAAAGAGTGGGTCAGTTGACAACTCATCACACAGTCCCTTAGGTGGAAAATAGCAACCACATATAGGGCCACTACCACATCAACCTCCTCTGAGTCGAGATGATCAAGGGAACTCAGGGTAGATAGATTTTTGTATATAGACACTTTTTGTATCCATATTTTGATGTAGACAGACCTTATGATGTATATGCATTCTTTGGCTAGATTGATAGCCTCATGTATATTTTTTATATATATCACACATTCGATGTATCATGATATATATGGGTAAGTGCAAAAATATGGGGGGCCAAAAAGGGGGCTTAAGTGGCCACTTTTTTTTTTAAATAAGGAAATATTGACCTTGGATGTGAAATTGAGGATAGTTACACTCAAAATTTTGAGATGCAACAAAAACAAGGTTCGTAGTGCTCCAAGTCTACTTTCTAAACTACTTTTTTTTTTTTTAAATGGTTGAGATTAAGGGGTTTAATAGAGGGGACCATAGAAATTGGTGTTGTTTTTGTCAAAAG
This sequence comes from Sequoia sempervirens, assembly GCA_007258455.2. Classification (NCBI taxonomy): domain Eukaryota; kingdom Viridiplantae; phylum Streptophyta; class Pinopsida; order Cupressales; family Cupressaceae; genus Sequoia; species Sequoia sempervirens. The sequence continues at coordinate 58,159 of VDFB02089982.1, forward strand.
AACATAACATAGCAAATTTTATGGCTCCCTAGCATGGTTAACTTTTATAGTATTTTTAAAATCGCTTTGGTGAGAAATTATCTAACAGTATGTAGTTTATGCTTGATTTTTCTAATAATTTTTTAATGAATATTTGATTTTTTACTAATTTTCAAAGTGGACACTTCCTAAAAAATAGAATTTTGGCTGTGCTACACCTATAAATTTTGGAAACTAATTGAATTTTTTTAACACATGTGTAGAATGGAGTTTAGTTTTTAAAAATGTAATTTATTTAAAATTTTGATGAATGGTTAATTTATAACAAAAAAAACACCAAACTAGTTTTTGCCAAAAAATAAACACACAAACAAAAGAAATTATAGATCAAAGGCTTAACATTTTCAAAATGTGAAAAAAATTACATCATTGGATAGCTAAGAGAGAGCTTAACATCACCCAAGTGTTTGATTTTTTTGACCTTGAAATGCATGTAAACCTGGCAGTGAGCACGAACAAGATTATGTGAAATTTTGTAGAATATGCAAAAACAGGTCTTTGGATGTTGGGAAGGCCCTCCAAGCCTTTGGATTGGATCCAAAGCAAAACCAAGCCAAAGGGCTTGGGGATTCCCAAAGCAAGAGAAAATTCAAGTGCATTATAATGTGCTCACATTATTTGAATGCGTTGACAAAACGTGATTGCATTATAATGTGATCATGTTTTGGTCTACATTGAATTTATTTTTCTTCTCTTTTTTTCTTTCTTCTTGTTATGTTTGAGGGAAACTATATACATGAAATAAACATTTAAGTATAAGTTGACATTTACATATGGATGTTTACATATGGACATTTACATATGAATGTTTACTTTATTATACTTTAAGTTATATTTCATGTATATAGTTTTAGGATGTTTGAGAATGGTTTCAGATCTCTAAGAGTTATAATGCAAACCATAGTTTTTGGAAGATCTCACAAATTTTAGACTTAGTCAAATTTCAGTAATCAGCATGTCAAATTTTAGGGGGTGGCCTTCTGGCAGTGCTTCGGGGAGCGGCGGTGGAGGTTCTGAGTGGCCCTTTGATGACCCTCCTGCTTCTGGCTTTGGTTGGCCAAACACTAATAAAAAAATTCCACGTCTAGCATTTGCAATCTCGCCCCAGTGTGAGGATAAAGATAAAGAGAAGGAAAAAGATGCTAAGGATGGTTGGGGTTCTCCTCCTGACGTCACTCTAGACCCCACTGATGTATGGGGGAAGAACATGGATGATAGAGACCCTCCTGGCTCTGTTAGCACTACTTTGGCCACTTAATGGCCCTCTTTTTATATTTTTTGTAATCATGGATTTCCAAACTCAGCCCATGTGACTAGTTTTTAGTTTTTCTGGGAACTTCCCATATGACTCTCGGGGTGTGCCTTCTTACCACCCATATTTTTTTGTGAATATGTATCTTTATCTTTAATTTAATACAGATAACTTCCTATTCATAAAAAAAAAAATCAGTAATTAGCAAGCTATATTATTTCTCTCTCTATCACTCATTTTGTATCCCTTACACTCTAGACCTCTCTCTCTCTCTCTATTCTATCTACCTACCTCTCCCTCCATCACTCCCTACCACTCTCTCTATTTCTCTCTACCTCGCCTCCCATGCCTGTCCACCTTCCACCTCCATTCCTCCATGTCCTCCTTCCATATCCTCCATTTATCCTCCTTCCTCCCTCCATCCATCTGTCCACTCCATTTACTCTTTATCCACCTCCACTCCATCCACCACCTCCCTTCCCTCATTCTTCCTAGTCCTCTTTTTATCCTCCATCCATCCTCCCTCTGCCTCTGTCTTCATCCCCTCCTCGTTCCTTTCATGGCTATCTCTTATCTTTATCTCACCTATCCCTCTATACCCCTCCCTTCCTCCCCTCTCTCACCCACCCTCCCTCATTCCCTCTATCTCTCTCTCTCTCTAGTTCTCTCTATCTCACCTATCCCTTTCTACTTGCATCTCCCTCCATCACTCCCTACCACACTCTCTTTATTGCTCTTTCTCACCTCTCTCTCACCTCCCTCTCTTTCCCTCCATACCTCTCCCTCCATCTGTCCTTCCTTATCTACTATTTATCTCTCATGTCTTTCTACCTCTCCTTCCCTCTATGCTTATCTTTATCTCCCCTTTCCCTCCCAACCTCTCTCTCTCTCCCCAATCCCTCCCTCCCTCTCTTTCTCTCTTCCCCAATGAGGGTTGAGGGTGTAAGGTTTAGTGTTTAAGGTATAGGGTTAAGGTTATAGGGTTAAGTGTATAGGTTATAGGGATTAGGATTTAGGATATTAAGTTTAAAGTTGAGGGTATAGGGTATAGGGATTAGGGATGAGGGTTTAGGGTTTAGGGTTTGAGGTATAGGGTTGAGGGTTAAGGTATAGTGTTTAGATTTGAGGGTATAAGGTTAAGTTTATAGTGTATATGGATTATGGTTTAGGATATTGGATATATGGTTGAGGGTATTGGGTTGAGGATATTAGGTTTAGGGTTTAGGGTTTAAGATTTATGTATAATTTTGAGGGTTGAGGGTTGAGGTATAATGTTTAGGGTTGAGGGTATAAGGTTAAGTGTATAGGGTATATGGATTAGGGTTTAGGATATTATGTATAGGGTTTAAGGTATAAGGTACAAGGTTAAGGCTTGAGAGTGTAGGGTTTGTTGTTTAAGTATAGGTCTGAGGGAAAATGTTTAGGGTTTAGGGTATAAGGTTGAGGGTATAGGAATGAAAGTTGAGGGTGTAGGGTTTAGGTTTTAAGGTATATGGTTGAGGGTTGAGGGATAGTGTTCAAGGTTGAGGGTATAGGGCTAAGTGTATAGGGTATAGGGATTAGGGTTTAAAATATTTGGTATAGGGTTGAGGGCATTGGGTTTAGGATTGATGGTTTAGGGTTTAGGGTACAAGGTTGAATGTAGGGTTTAGGGTTTAAGTATAGGGTTGAGGGATGGTGTTCAAGGTTTATGTTATAAGATTGAGGGTATAGGGTATAGGGATGAGGGTTGAATGTTTAGGGTTTAGGGTTTAAGGTATAGGGTTGAGGGATGAGGTATATCGTTTGGGGTTGAGGGTATAGAGTTAAGTGTATAGGGTATAGGGATTAGGGTTTAGGATATTGGGTATAGGGTTGATGGTATTTGGTTTAGGATTGAGATTTTAGGGTTTAGGTTTTAGGGTTCAAGGTTTAGGGTTTAATTATAGGGTTAAGGGTTTAGGGATAATGTTTAGGGTTTAAGGTATAAGCTTTAGGTATAGGTATAAGGATGAGGGTTGAGAGTGTAGGGTTTAGGGTTTAAGGTATAGGATTGAGGGTTGAGGGAAAGTGTTCAGGTTTTCAAGGGTATAAGGTTGAGTGCATAAGGTATAGGGATTAGGGTTTAGGATATTGGTTATAGGGTTGAGGGTAATAGGTTTAAGGATTAGGGTGTAGGGTACAAGGTTGAATGTAGGGATTAGGGTTTAAGTATAGGGTTGAGGGATAATGTTTAAGGTTTAGGGTATAAGTTTGAGGGTATAGGTTATATGGATGATGGATGATGGTTTAGGGTTGAGGTTTTAAGGGTATAGGGTTGAGGGATAGTGTTCAAGGTTGAGGGTTGAGGTATAGTGTTCATGGTTGAGGGTATAGGGTTAAGTGTATAGGGTATACAAATTAGGGTTTAGGATATTCAGTACAGGGTTGAGGGTATTAGGTTTAGGGTTGAGGGTTTAGGTTACAAGATTGAGTGTAGGGTTGAGGGTTTAAGTATAGGCATGAGGGTTGAGGGTTGATGGTATAAGGTTAAAGTGTATAGGGATTAGGGATTAGGGTTTCGAATATTGGGTATAGGATTTAGGGTGTAGCGTTAAGCATATAAGGTTTAGGGTTAAGGTTTGAGAGTATAGGGTTTAGGGTTTAAGTATAGGGTTAAGGGATAATGTTCATGGTTTAAGGTATAAGGTTAATAGTATAGGGTATATGGATGAGGGTTGAAGGTGTAGGATTTAGGGTTTAAGGTATAGATTTAAGGTTTGAGTGATAGTGTTCAGGGTTAAGAGTGTAGGGATAAGTATATTGGGTATAGGGATTAGGGTTTAGGATATTTGGTATAGGGTTGAGGGTATTGGGTATAAGGTTGAGGGTATTGGTTATAGGGTTGAGGGTTTAGGTTACAAGGTTGAATGAAGGGTTGAGGGTTTAAGTATAGGGTTGAGGGTGTAAGGTTAAGTGTATTAAGTATAGGAATTAGAAAGGGAAAGAGGGAGGGAGGGAGAGAGAGAGAGGTGAGATAGAAAGAGAGGAGGGAGGGAGGAAGAGAGATGAGGGTTTGGTGCAGGAACACCTGTTTGATTTCTTGCCTCTATGATGCCATTTGTAAATAGTTGCTCTATTTTGTGTATTGGTCTTATAATAAGGTTTATCAAACCATTTTAAAGGTGTTTGAGTCTTATGAATTCATATTTTAAGTCATTTTTCTAATAATGTTTAAAGTGTTCCATATTGTAAAAATTATAAAAGTTGCTCAAGAAAGTTGTCAAGCAACTCGTCAAAAAGTGTCATTAAGGTGTTTTGTCAACAAACTAATCAAAAGGTAGTTGAAAATAGTTTTTTTTGGTTGGAAATGTATAAATAAACCCTCCAAAACTCGAATTGGGGGTTAGAGACATTATTTTTGAAGTTTGATGAATGGAAACTTCAAATTTTGTGTGCATTTTCTTATTCTTACATTGTTTTTAGGCTGAATTTGTGCATTGTACAGCTTGGAATGGACTCATATGATAGATTATAATATATTTATGGAAGGATATTGGTTTCTAGTTTACAATTATTTTTGTATAATTTAATTTTGTTGAGTCTTGTGGGAGATATGACTATTTTGGTGAGACTGCCCTATTCTAACAAAATTGTGCAGAATTTGCAGTCTAAAAAATGTGATGGCACGGATTGTACAGTCTATATTTTGGATCTGAAACCAATTTATTTTGTTTCCATGTGAATCTAATTTCATTTTCTTCGTTCTCATCAAATTTCATTAATATTTGAATAAGTTATGACCATTTTTGTGAGGGCAGGTTTGAACCCTACCTAAGGTTTGCAGTTTTGGGGAAAATGCTATAACTTTATTTTCCACCCTTGGATATTCATAAAAATTGGATGAAAAGTATATAATTATTTTTTATACAATATCAATAGAGTTATTGGATTCATTATTGGTTTTTTGAAAGTAGTTAATGAAATTTTGTTGCATTAAATTGTGGGTTGCCATGGCAATGTTTCCAATGTGATCTAGAATGCACTTAATCAATGTTTGAGATGAACCAGTTTATGAAAGTTGTCAATTGAATCAATTTTGTTGCATTTTTTTCATTGTTTATGATTACTTAGTTTTTTTATTGCAAAGTAATCCAATAATTCGTAAGATCGATAATTTTGTATCATTGCTTTGAATGATTGGTTGAGTTGAATTGTGATCCTCCTAGCTCTACATCAAATTGATATCAGAGCCCAGTAAGGTCTAGGTAGAGTAAGTGTTTGTGTTTTTGGTTGTGTTTTTCAGGTTGAGGAAGGAACTTGATTGCCTAGGTGTGGAAAATTGAAGTGGAAGCAAGGAGAGACTTGCTTGTGAAGATGAATTTTTTGAGAAGATGTTGGCAGGTTGAGGAAAAGGAAATGAGAAAGAGGGAAAGAAAGAAGGAAAGAAGAATAGATTTTGATAAAGCCTTGGAAGAGGTAAGTAGAAAGGTGGAAATATTAGCCAAGGAAATACAACTCTTAAAGTACAAAGGAGTTGGCATATACCAATGTGAAAGAGGTTAAGATGGCCTCTAAAGAAGATTATGAAGAAGCAAAGAAAACAAAAGAGGGAAGCAAAGATCCAGTAAAAGATGAAGAATAATTATGGGAACAATATGCATCCATTGAAGAAGAATGGGATAGTAATTTTGGTGATGGACAAGTCAAACAAGAGGAAGAAGAACTCATCAAGGTAGAAGAAGACAAGGACATTGAGGTTGCAAGTGAATTGGTGTCAAGATTGGATAAGTTGGTCATGGGTGAAGAGGAGTTTGAAGTACAAGAATAAAAGAAGGATACCTCAAGGTTTCAATATTTTATTTCTAATTTTTATTTGAACTATGTGTGTGGAGGTCATGAAGGACAAGGAAAAGTGTATGATGATATGATGGAGTTTTGGGACCTCCAAGTTGCAAAGATTCTTGATAGAAGAAGGCATAAGAAGAAGAAAAGGAAGAAAGGACCAAATAAGGTTGAAAAGACAAAAGAAAAAGTGAAAAGGAACTATAAGATCAAGAAGAATACAATTCAAAGGGGCTTGAATTCTTTCCCCCCCTAGAGTTTGGTGCAGGAGCACCTGTTTGATTTCTTGCCTCCATGAGGCCATTTGTAAATAGCTGCTCTATTTTGTGTATTGGGTCTTATAATAAGGTTTATCAAACCATTTTAGAGGTTTTTGAGTCTTATTAATTCATATTTTAAGTAATTTTTCTTATAATTTTTAAAGTTGTTCCATATTGTAAAAATTGTAAAAGTTGCTCAAGAAAGTTGTCAAGCAACTTGTCAAAAAGTGTCATTAAGGTGTTTTGTCAAAAAACTAATCAAAATGTAGTTTAAAATAGTTTTTTATGGTTTTAAATGTATAAATACACCATCCAAAACTCGAATTGGGGGTTGGAGACATTATTTTTTAAGTTTGATGAATGGAAACCTCAAATTTAGTGTGCATTTTCTTATTCTTATATTGTTTTCAGGCTGAAGTTGTGCATTGTATAGCTTGGTATGGACTCATATGATGGATCATAATATATGTATGGAAGGATATTTGCTTCTAGTTTACAATTATTTTTGTCTCATTTAATTTTGTTGAGTTTTGTGGGAGATATGACTATTTTGGTGAGACTACCCTATTGTAACAAAATTGTGCAGAATTTGTAGTCTAAAAAAATGTGATGGTACGGATTGTAAAGTATACATTTTGGATCTGAAACCAATTGTATTTTTTTTCATGTGTATCCAATTTAATTTTCTTCAAGTCTCATCAAATTTCATTAATATTTGAATAAGTTATGACCATTTTTGTGAGGGAAGGTCTGAACCCTACCTAGGGTTTGCAGTTTTGGGAAAAATGCAATAACTTTCTTTTCCACCATTGGATCTTCATAAAAATGGGAGGAAAATTCTATAATTATTTTTTCTTCAATCTCACCATATCTATTGGCTTAATTATTGGTTTTTTGAAAGTTATTAATGAGATTTTGTTGCATTAAATTGTGGGTTGTCATGGCAATGTTTCCAATGTGATCTAAAATGCACTTAATCATTGTTTGAGATGAACCAGTTTATGAAAGCTGTCAAATGAATCAATTTTGTTGAATTTTTTTCATTTTTGATGATTACTCAATTGTGTTATTGAAAATTAAGCCAATAATTCCTAAGATCAATAATTTTGTATCATTGCTTTGAATGATTGGTTGAGTTGAATTGTGATCCTCCTAGCTCTGCATCAGCGTTAAGTGTATAGGGTATAGGGATGAGGGTTGAGGGTGTAGGGTTTATGGTTTAAGGTATAGGGTTGAATGTATAAGGTTAATCTTATAGGGTATAGGGATTAGGTTTTAGGATATTAGGTATAGGGTTGAGGGTATTGGTTTGAAGGTTTAAGGTTAAGTTTTGTGTCGTAGAAAAATGGTCCCTTGTCATTTTCATGGCCTTTTAGGTCTTGTTTCATGGTGTTAGAAATATGTTGCTCTGATTTTATGTTGTAACATGGCTTGAACATGCTTATTTAAGTATTAAAATTCAAATAATGACATCTTGTGAAGGTGTTGTGAAGTGTTGTAAGACATTTCTACATTCTTCTAGACTCCATTTAATACATTTTACCTAAAAATCACCTTTTCATCACTAAACAATTCCTATTTTGAAGTGTTGTAAAGTCTTGTAACAAACGTTCATGCTTTTATAGGCATGTTTTTTACTATTTACACCTTTCTCATGCTTTATTTGGTCTCTTTATGCTCTCATATGCTTAATTAAGTGTATTTTTGCATATTATCCCAACAAACAACATTAAATACAACATATTTCCCGACACTTGTTTTTAGGTCCTAGGTGGGCCCCATTCACCATGGGTGGCAAATGAGTCCCCCTTGGCCCAAAATTCAAAATATTTTAAATTTTTTTTGGGATTTTATTCAAAAACACTTGATGTCGGCCTATGATGATGTATGAATGGATACTAAGGCACAAGAATTGTATAAGTATGTAATTTTCACCTCATTTTACATCTCCTCATTCATTCAAGCATTCCATTTCACATCTTAAGCATTCAAGCATTTTACATCATATTTTCAAGCACTATTCAAGAACTTTGAAGCAACCATTGACATTACTTTAGATTTGCAACATCAAGGGTTAGGTAAGTTGATAGCATTTGCATGTTATTGGTTTATCTTTCTCTTTCATTCCATTATCTTTTCAAGGGTTTAATTACTAAAAGTGGGGTTTGGCCAAGGAAAACCCCTATTCACTAATCCCTAATCATTTTTCCCCTATTGCATGTTTGTTTTTATCTCTTTGTATGCAGGTTTGACAGGTTATTAGGTGTTGAAGATTGATTTCCAAGTCAACTAGGTGCTTCAAGTCAACTTAAGTCAATTTCAAGCTTGAAGAGAGTAGAAATTTGGGAGAGGACTGATTTTCCACCTATGGTGAATGAGTCCCACCTTAGGACTGAAAATCTGAATTTTGTTAGATTTTGGATCCCGACAAACAAAAACTAGTTTCTGACACTTTTTCACCAGGAGCAGGACTAATTCGCCACCTTGGGTGAATGAGTGTCCCACTATGAAAAATCAGTAATCACAATCAACATTCCAGAATCATCCTACATTGCCCAGGTGCACTCTGATTCATCCCTTCTCTTTCTGTTATGCACATTTCATTCATTTTCTTCATTGTTTGTATGTCACAATGTGTTTTCAAACGTAGTTGTAATTGCACTTAAATTACATTTATGTTCATTCATCTAGATTATTCAATTACATTTATTTAAGTTCATTTACATTAAACAACATTGCATACATTCTTATTTGAGTGAATCATTAGCATTTTTGGTCATATCTCTCTCCTTTTAGGTGAAAAACCCTACAAGTGCAAGAGTAGCATTAGGGTCCCAAAAATCGATGTTTCAAGTTTATAGGATATTAGGATTAGGTTTTAGGGGAGAGGGAGAGAGAGAGGGTGAGGGGGTGTGAGGGAGAGACATGAGAGAGAGAGAGTATTCTCTAGTCAGGGTGGGAGGGAAAGACTTGAGAGAGGGGGATGGGATGGAGAGACCTGAGAGAGAGGGAGAGGGAGAGGGAGAGAAAGAGAGAGAGGGGGGGAGAGAGAGAGGGTGAGGGGTTGTGAGGGAGAGACATGAGAGAGAGAGAGAGAGTATTCTCTAGTTAGGGTGGGAGGGAAAGACTTGAGAGAGGGGGAGGGGTGGGAGGGAGATACTTAAGAGAGATGGAGAGAGAGGGGGGAGAGAGAATTATCTAGTTAGGGTGGGAGGGAGATACTTGAGAGAGGGGGAGGGGGTGTGGGGGATAGACCAGAGAGAGAGAGAGTTCTCTAGTTAAGGTGGGGGGGAGAGACCTGAGAGAGGGAGAGAGAGGGAGTGGGAGAGAGATAGAGGGAGTGAGAGAGAGAGACCTAAGAGAGGGTGAGGGGGTGTGAGGGAGAGACCTAAGAGAGGGTGAGGTGTGTGAGGGAGAGACCTAAGAGAGGGTGAGGGGGTGTGAGGGAGAGACTTGAGAGAGAGAGGAGGGGAGAGAGAAAGAGGGAGAGAGGGGGAAATCTAGAAAGGGAGAGAGAGGTGAAATAGAGAGAGAAAGGTGATATAGAGAAAAGTAGAGAGGGAAGGGGCGAGAGAGAAAGAGAGAGGAAGGTGGAGAGATTGAGAGATAGGAGGGAGGTGGAGAGAAAGGTAGATAGGGATATGTTAGAGAGTAGAGAGGGAAGGTGTGTGGGAGGAAGGAAGAGAAAGATAGATAAGGATGAGGGTTTAGGGTGTAGGGTTTAGGGTTGAGGATTGAGGGATAGTGTTTAGGATTCAAGGTATAGGGTATAGAGTTATGGTTTATAATATTGGGTATATGGTTGAGGGTATTTGGTTTAGGGTTGATGGTTTAGGATTGAGGGCATAACGTTGAATGTAGGGTTTAGAGTTAAAGTATAGGGTTCAGGCTTGTGGGTTTACAATTTATGCATAATGTTTAGGGTTGAGGGTGTGCACAGGGTATAGGGATTAGGTTTTAGGATATTGGGTATAGGTTATAATGTAGAGGGTTCAGGGTATACGTTATAGGGTTAAGGGTTGAGAGTGTAGAGTTTATGGTTTAAGTATAGGGTTGAGGGTATAGAGTTGAGGGATAATGTTTAGAGTTTAGGTTATAAGGTTGAGGATATAGGGTATAGGGATGAGGGTTGAGGATGTAGGGTTTAGGTTTTAAGGTATAGGGTTGAGGGTTGAGGGATAGTGTTTAAGGATTAGGGTACAAGGTTAAGTGTATAGGGTTGAGGGTATTGGGTTTATGATTGAGGGTTTAGGGTACAAGATTGAATGTAGGGTTTAGGGTTTAATTTTATGGTTGAGGGATAATTTTTAGGGTTTATCTTATAAGGTTGAGGGTATAGGGTTTAGGGATGAGGGTTGAGGGTGTAGGGTTAAGGGTATAGGGATTATTATTTATGATATTTGGTATAGGGTTTGGGATATTGAGAGAGAGCGTAAAAGGGGAGAGAGAGAGAGAGAGAGAGAGAGAGAGAGAAATAGAGAGTGAAGGAGGAAGGTGGAGAGATTGAGAAAGATAGACGGAGGGAGAGAGAGGTATATATGGATAGGTTAGATAGAGAGAATTAGAGAGGGAAGGTGGGTGGGAGGAAGGAAGAGAGAGGAAAGGGGATATAGAGAATATTAGAGAGGTAAGGAGGGAGGGAGAGAGAGAGAGGCGAGACCCCATTTATTTGAGGCATAAACACATTAACAAGGTAGTTCTTTTTGTATGAAAAATTCCTCAAACAATTGGTTCTCATGATGATGTACATCACCGTGAGACCCCATTTCTTTGAGGAATTGTTCATACAACGAGCACTACCTTGTCAATGCTACTGCATACCCCATTTCTTTGAGGCATTTTTCATACAACGAGCACCACCTTGTCAATGCATCAATGCGGTATCATTGAAAAGGCAGTGCTCATTGTATGAAAAAAATGCCTCAAAGAAATGGGGTATCACTGTGATGTACAACATTAACACATTAACAAGGTAGTACTCGTTGTATGAAAAAAATGCCTCAAAGAAATGGGGTCTCACTGTGATGTACATCACAGTGAGACCCAGTTTCTTTGAGGCATTTTTATATACAATGAGCACTACCTTTTCAATGCTACCACATTGACGCATTGACAAGGTAGTGCTCATTGTATGAAAAAAATGCCTCAAATAAATGGGATCTCACTGTGATGTACATCACCGTGAGACCCCATTTCTTTGAGGCAATCACTATGAGACCCCGTTTCTTTGAGGCAATCACTATGAGACCCCATTTCTTTGATGCATTTTTTCATACAACAAGCACTACCTTGTCAATGCTACCACATTGACGCATTGACAAGGTAGTGCTCATTGTATAAAAAAATGTCTCAAAGAAATGGGGTCTCACGATGATGTTTTTCATACAACGAGCACTATCTTGTCAATTCTATTGTATTGATGCATTGACAAGGAAGTGCTCGTTGTATGAAAAAATGCCTCAAAGAAATGGGGACTTGCAGTGATGTACATCACTGCAAGGCCCCATTTCTTTGAGGAATTTTTTCATACGAAGTGCTCGTTGTATGAAAAAATGCCTCAAAGATGGGGCCTTGCAGTGATGTACATCACTGCAAGGCCCCATTTCTTTGAGGCATTTTTTCATACAACGAGCACTTCCTTGTCAATGCTACCACATTGACACATTGACAAGGTAGTGCTTGTTGTATGAAAAAATGCCTCAAAGAAATGGGGTCTCATGGTGATGTACATCTCTTTGAGGCATTTTTTCATACAACAAGATATACCTTGTCAATGTTGTACATCACTGCAAGGCCCCATTTCTTTGAGGCATTTTTTCATACAACGAGCACTTCCTTGTCAATGCTACCGCATTGACACATTGACAAGGTAGTGCATGTTGTATGAAAAAATGCCTCAAAGAAATGGGGTCTCATGGTGATGTACATCTCTTTGAGGCATTTTTTCATACAACAAGATATACCTTGTCAATGCTACTGCATTGATGCATTGACAAGGAAGCACTCATTGTATTAAAAAATTCCTCAAAGAAATGGGGTCTCACAGTGATGTACATCACCATGAGACCCCATTTCTTTGAGGCTTTTTTTTCATACAACAAGAACTTCCTTGTCAATGTGGTAAACTCATTGTATGAAAAAATGCCTCAAAGAAATGGGGTCTCACAATGACATACATCATTGTCAAACCCCATTTCTTTGAGGAATTTTTTCATAACATCACCGTGAGACCCCATTTCTATGAGGTATTTTTTCATACAACGAGCACTACCCTATCAATGCATCTGCAATGACTCATTGACAAGGAAGTGCTCATTGTATGAAAAACTACCTCAAAGAAATGGGGTCTCACGGTGATGTTCATTGTATGAAAAAATACCTCAAAGAAATGGGGTCTCATGGTGATGTACATCACCATGAGACCCCATTTCTTTGAGGTAGTTTTTCATACAACGAGCACTTCCTTGTTGATGTGCTCATTGTATGAAAAAATTCCTCAAAGAAATGGGGTCTCACGGTTATGTACATCATTGTGAGACCCCATTTATTTGAGGAATTTTTTATACAACGAGCACTACATTGTCAATGCTACCGCATTGATGCATTGACAAGGTAGTGCTCGTTGTATGAAAAATGCCTCAAGGAAATGGGGTCTTATGGTGATGTACCATTTACAAGGTAGTGCTCATTGTATGAAAAATGCCTCAAAGAAATGGGGTCTCAGGGTGATGTACACCACCGTGAGACCCCATTCCTTTGAGTCATTTTTCATACAACAAGCACTACCTTGGCAATGCTACCGCATTGACGCATTGACAAGGTAGTGAGCTTAGTGCTCATTGTATGGAAAAATGCCTCAAATAAATGGGGTCTCATAGTGATGTACATCATCATGATACCCCATTTATTTGAGGAATTTTCTCATACAATGAGCACTACCTTAAATCACCATGAGACCCACTTCCTTGAGGCCTTTTTTATGCAACGAGCACTACCTTGTCAATGCTACCACATTGACAAGGTAGTGCTCGTTGTATGAAAAAGTGCCTCAAAGAAATAGGGCCTCACAATGATATACCACATTGAAAAAATAGTGCTCGTTGTATGAAAAACATCACCGTGAGAACCCATTTCTTTGAGGCATTTTTTCATACAACGAGCACTACCTTTTCAATGTTACTGCATTGACGCATTGACAAGGTAATGCTCGTTGTATAAAAAATGCCTCAAATAAATGGGGTCTAACAGTGATGTACATCACTGTGAGACCCCATTTCTTTGAGGAATTTTTCATACAATGAGCACTTCCTTTTCAATGCTACCGCATTAATGCATTGACAAGGTAGTGCTCATTGTATGAAGAAATTTCTCAAAGAAATGGGGTTTCACGGTGATAAGGTAGTGCTCGTTGTATGAAAAATACCTCAAAGAAATGGACATCACCATGAGACCCCATTACTTTGAGGCATAGGCCCCATTTCTTTGAGGCATTTTTTCATACAATGAGCACTACCTTATCAATGCATTCGCATTGACGCATTGATAAGGTAGTTATCATTGTATGAAAAATTCCTCAAAGAAACAAGGTCTCATGGTTATGTACATCACCGTGAGAACATTTTTCATACAACAAGCACTACCTTTTCAATGATACCACATTGATGCATTAACAAGGTAGTGCTCATTGTATGAAAAAATCCTCAAAGAAATGGGGTCTCATGATGATGTACATCACCTTGAGACCCCATTTCTTTGAGGCATTTTTCATACAACAAGCACTACCTTCTTAATGCTACTACATTAACACATTGAAAAGGTAGTGAGATTAGTGCTCACTGTATGAAAAAATGCCTCAAATAAATAGGGTCTCACAGTGATGTACATCACCATGAGACCCCATTTCTTTGAGGCATTTTTTCATAAACAAGCACTACCTTAAATCACTGTGAGACCCCACTTCTTTGAGGCTTTTTTTCATACAACAAGCACTAACTTATCAATTTAGTAGCATTGACAACATCACTGTGAGACCCCATTTCTTTGAGGAATTTTTTCATACAATGAGCATTTCCTTGTCAATATGTTAATGCAGTAGCATTGGCAAGGTAGTGCTCATTGCATGAAAAAACATCACCATGAGATCCCATTTCTTTGAGGAATTTTTTCATAAAACTAGCACTACCTTTTCAATGCCTCAATGGAGTAGCATTGACAAAGTGGTGCTTGTTGTATGAAAAATGCCTCAAACAAATGGGGTCTCATGGTGATAATCACCATAAGACCCCATTTCTTTGAGGCATTTTTTCATACAACGAGCACTATCTTGTACATCACCGTGAGGCCCCATTTCTTTGAGGAATTTTTTTGTAATCACTATGAGACCCCATTTCTTTGAGGCATTTTTTCATACAACGAGCACTACCTTGTACATCACTGTGAGACCCCATTTCTTTGAGGCATTTTTTCATACAACGAGTACTACCTTGTACATCACCGTGAGATGCCATTTCTTTGAGGCATTTGTTCATACAACGAGCACTTCCTTTTCAATGTGTCAATGTGGTAGAATTCATCAATGCAAACACATTGACAAGGTAGTGCTCGTTTTATGAAAAAATGCCTCAAAGAAATAGGGTCTCATAGTGGCATTGACAAGGTAGTGCTCTTTTTATGAAAAAATGCCTCAAAGAAATGGGGTCTCATGGTGGTGTACATCACCATGAGACCCCATTTCTATTTCTTTGATTTGAGGCACTTTTTCATATAATGAGCACTACTACATCACTATGAAACCCCATTTCTTTGAGGCATTTTTTCAAACAATGAGCACTACCTTGTCAATGTGTCTATGTGGTAGCATTGACAAGGTAGTACTCGTTGTATGAAAAAATACCTCAAACAAAAGGGGTCTCAAAGTGATGTACATCACTATGAGACCCTGTTTCTTTGAGGTATGTTTTCATACAATGAAAAGCCTCAAGTAAATGGGGTCTTTGAGGAATTTCATTGTATGAAAAACTGTCTCAAAGAAATGGGGTCTCATGGTGATGTACATCACTATTAGACCCCATTTCTTTGAGGCATATTTCATACAACAAGCACTACCTTTTCAATGCTACAGACATATTAACAAGGTAGTTCTCGTTGTATGAAAAAATGCCTCAAAGAAATGGGGTCTCACAGTGATGTTTTTTCATACAACGAGCAGTACCTTTTCAATGCTATCACATTGACACATTGACAAGGTAGTGCTCGTTGTATGAAAAAATGCCTCAAATAAATGGGGTCTCACAGTGATATATCACTATGAGACCCCATTTATTTGAGACATTTTTTCATACAATGAGGGTTTAGGGTACAAGATTGAATGTAGGCTTTAGGGTTTATGCTTATGGTTGAGGGATAATGTTTAGGGTATAGGTTATAAGGTTGAGGGTATAGGGATGAGGGTTGAGGTTGTAGGGTTTAGGGTATAGGGATTAGGATTTATGATATTTGATATAGGGCTTTGGAG
>VDFB02089982.1:74795-219935 GCA_007258455.2 Sequoia sempervirens
AAGAAAGTAAATGTCCATATGTAAATGTCAACTTATACTTACCAATGTATATAGTTTCCTTGAAAGATAACAAGAAGAAAAAGACCAGAAAAAGAGAAGAAAAAAAGTTCAATGTAGACCAAAAAGTGAGCGCATTATAACGCACTCACGTTTTGGAAATGTTTTTTTTTTATTTCAAAAAATACACATTTTTGAATTCAAAATACGCATTTTTTTTAAAATTTAAACCATAATGTGAGTGTGTTATAATGTGAGCACATTATAACACACTTGTGTTATGGCTTGGTAATGACCGACTACCAACCCATAACATGAGTGTTTTTTACTATAACACACTCACATTTTTTCTATTTCAGGATGAAAAAGTAATTTGGCCACTTTTTGGCCCCCCATCTTTTTACACTTACCTATATATTTTTGATATATATAAGATGAATGATTTTGATGTGACTATTGCATGGTGTTTTATGCATATGATTATGTATGCAGATGTATGTATGGATTTATGTATTATTATGATGCATCAAGAAACCTCTACAAGGCCCAAAAACCAATTATTCATAAAGTAAAAAACATAGGATAGAAAATCATTCATACAAGAACCAAGCTAGGTAAACCTCCAAACTATCAAGGAGAAACTCTTGCAACTATTAAATTCACCCAATTGGGAACACAATAAGATATAGATAGCCACTCATGATAAAAATAAATATTACTAATATGTTTCTAAGTACTTACTAACACACCATCAAACCCACACTATATCATGTGTGCCATGAAAATCACATTTAATTTGAATGACATCATGTGTGCTTTATTACCTTATTTTATGTGCCACATCAAAATAAAAATTAAAAAATTGGTGTCTAGAGACTTAGGCTTGGACATAGAATAAGAAAGGACTAGATAACAACAACTACTGAGACATAGACGTATCATGTGCGTAAAATAGTGGATAATTTTTAAGTAAAGTGAGAACTAAATTTTATGAGGTAATAAAAATGATTACATTAGAGATTTTGTAACACTATTTGTATGCTTGTAATGGTGAAATCATGTGTGCATTGGCATGTCACAACCTTTAATAGGTTTGGGAATGTCATTGGACATCCCTCCTCTTGTGAGGTAGAAGTCGTGTTCAATGTTTATATGATTGTTGTGTTATCATTGGTGGAACCTTCAAAATTTTCATGTTCCACTGGTCTAAAATACCTTTACTTGAGTGGCTTCTTGGTTTGATATGATTAGGGTTTAGGGTTTCATTTTGAGGAGTTGGTTTACTTAGCATATTTTCTCCTTCTCTAAACCCTTGCCTTTTGATCTAATCCTTTTTGACCTACTATAGTCCATCTCGGGTCAAACTAAAATAACTTAAGTCTTTTATGTTCATGAAATGGTTGGCCCCTTGCGGTTAGGGTTCCCCATTTACCATTTGCATAATATTTCCCTCATTACTTTGGTTTGGGGATTTAATTTTTATAAAGTCAAAAGATCTAAATTATTTGGCATTTACATTGTTTGCAAAAAATAAGTTTAAGTCCTTTTGAAGCTTTGTCCTACGTTCTCCCTAGGTGGTCCCTCTCTTAAAACATTCGTGCACATACTTAAATCCCACCACTTAAAACTATTTGTATCACTCATCGCAGAAGTCCTAAAACTCATCGAGTTCATTACCACAATGAGTGATAAGCCTTTGGGTTTCTTTTGTATTGTGCATTGCAGAAAGTATTTGGTCTTCATATTTCACTATTGCAATGAGCGATGAACTTGGTTTCTTTTATATCACTTATCATTGAAGACCTTTAATTCCTTGGTTCCACTTTAGCGATGTGTGATGGGCTCAATTCTTCCTTTATATCACACCATCGTAAAAAATTCTCATCACCTATCTCAATTAAAACAATGAATGATATGAAATGAAAGGAACTATGGGCTATGATCTTGCCACTTGTCAACATCTGGTACCATCGCTCATTTTTCCCATCACTCAAAGAATTCTCATCTCCAAATAAACTTTAGTGATGAGCGATGGAGTAAAGTGAATTCTTTGTATTGCTGGGAATTTCTCTTCGTCGAAGAGAAGTTATGTCATTAAAACACTTCAACAAAAAGCGATGGAGAATATTGTGGAAAATATTCCTTCCATCAGAGGTTTTATTGATCATCGCCGAAGTATGGGTCTAATCTCGAAACATTACAATGATGAGTGATGTAATTCAAATGCATTAGTAAGCACATGGATGGCTACATGGAAACTCCCTAGGGTATCATCATTGTTTTAAAGAAAATTTTTGAAAGCATGAAGCGATGGGCAAGGAGAGTCGTGGATCATGTTTTAAATCAAAAAGATCGACAACAGGAATTTAAACTTGAATGATTACTTGTCAGTTCACTCGCACGAGCTATCTATCAGATATTAATAGATAGCACGCTCCATCTCTGAGTCATAAAGGGGGTTGATTATTTTTCTTCCACAATTGAAATCATCAAGAGCTAAAGAACTGGTCAAGTGAAGAAAAGAAGAAGGCGAAGCTCTAGAAAAAGATAAATCGAAGAAAACACTATTGATTTTCCTATGTAGGTTGAATTCTAGACCTCTTTGAGTAGTTTTATAGCAATAGGTGATTTAGGAATGGAGTAAGTAGCTAAGGTTTTCAATTTAGGGTTGTTTCTCTCTGTTAGTAAGGGGAATTGCAATTTTTATACATAGGATTTGGGAGAAGAGTAGAATTTGTTGAATTTTAATTTGAGCCCTATGATTTTGAAATATTTAGGTTGTAATTCCCTATTTTTTGAAAACCCTAGTCCCACAATACCATAACAATGAGTGAACCTAGTGAGTCATCCGCTAAACCAGAGAGAAAACCTAAGAAAAAAAGGGTCAAGAGACCTAAACCTCAAGATGATAAATCCACACCTAAACCAAAGGTTCCTCAAGCATCAATAAAGAAGAGAATAGTGAAAAGATATTACTCTCGGTTCATTGAAGAGGCCTCAAAGGACCCAACTGCAGAAATTAAACATTTGGGAAAGAGGAAAAATTGTGAATGGGTATTGATAGCTCATTTTCAAGATTTAGTTTTTGGGGTTGGTGATGTGGTGTTGTTGCAGAGTGGTTGGGATTTATTCCTATATTCTTTCAAAAGGAGATTTGCAAGTCATCCCACCTGTCATTTATGGATTGTGATATTGGAAATATGGTTTGCCCCAATGTGTTTTTGGAGGTCAATTTAATGCTTGAATTGGCAAGATGTTATGATCCTAGAGATAGAATAAACAAGAGATTTCCATATTTTGTTCCCATGCTAGAAATTTCAAGAAGCCAAATAGTGGAGGATTTCAATTTGAACCCATCTGCAACTGATTCAATAAGCTTCTATCCATTGTACAATGAGTATGAGTAAAATAAATTTGCATATAGAAAAAATGTTTTTTCCAAGGAACAGAAGACATGACCTGAGGAAGAATGGTGTACCTTTTATGCCTCTGGAGTTGGAACTATTTGACTGTGATGATTTTGAAGAATATTTCAAAAACACAGATTATGCATTATGTCAAGCTTTGCATAGAAAGTTTGATATCAAGATGGATGTTTCTCTAACGGTTTTGGTCATTGATATTCAAAATAAGTATCAGAACAATACTTTTGACTATTCCTCTTATATTGTTGATCACTTGCATGAAACTTGATAAAGTTGAAAGAAGCAACCCCTCCATTGTCATGCAAACACTATTCTTTGTTATTGCACATGCTATTGTGAAAAGCTAGAAAGGTAATGGGGAATCTCATGAAATTGAGATAAAGGGATAATATGGACAATGTGTTTCCTATGCAAATGTGGACCCATATCTAGGATGTGCACTGTCTTGAATCTGACTATACTGCATTTTGCAATGTTCTTAAGTTTTTGGTGCTGGAGCAGCCAGGATTAAAGCCCATTTACAAAATATTAAGGGGTGTAAAAGAAATATTGAGGCCCCTAGAATATGGGCAAGATACAACATATAAATTTAATTAGGGGGACTAGTATCTTTATACCAGCTACACTACAACCAAGATATATGGAACCCCAGTGCCACCACATCAGTTGCCTATATGTATTTGATAGGCAAGCATTGATGGAGATAATGTGGCAGCTTGATGCCATGGACAAGGAACATTTCATAAAATCAAGGAATGCATCCCTGGTAAACCCTAATTGTGGATTTGCTTATTTTATTTTCACATCAAAGGAGGGAATTGAGACATTTGGGTCTCTCTTAAACAACTATAGAATGAAGAAGGACATTATCAGATATTGTGACCCTGAGAGGGTTATTAATATTGAAAGAAGAGCAAGAGGATTGCCAGGGAGACAACATCAGTTCCTCTATCAAATAGTTGTAATAAGAAACTCATCTTCTAATGAAGAAGTTGTAGAAAGGAAGAGTGTATAGAGGAAGATTTTTTCTATTGAGGAAAAAATGTTAAAAGAAAACTCTTTCTATGTCAATCCTTACTTTGAGGTATAGGACAAATTTGTGCAAGAAAAACTAATGCTAGGTGATTTCAAGGACAAAATTTTCTTTGAAAAAGTGAAACAAGTTGAAATAAAGGCCAAGGTTTCCAAATGAAATAATGATGCACAAATAAGGAGTCAACCGGCTTAGTCTTCAACTGAAGGCAATGCAGTGCAAACAAAAGAGATAGGTAAACAACCTCCAATCACCCCATTGGTGACTTATTCAGAAAAAGGAAAGGAGGTGAAGGATATGCATCTGAGGAATCTATAGAATACATACCAATGGAGGAAGAGGTGGATCATAGGTTCCCATCTCTTGATAAAGAAGATGCTTTGAATATTGTTGTCCCTCCTAGTAGGATAATATAATGGAATACAATGAAGCCAAGGATGATGATGTCAGAATAAAGGCTTTTGATGATTTTATGTGTGATGATGCATTTTTTTAGACAAATGAGCTTAGAGACTTTGTTATTCATTTGAGAGACTCTTATAAAAAGAAAGTAATTGAAGAAGCAAAGGAAAAGGTTGACCCCACCCCATAGGAAAAATTTAAAAAGGAAGAAGAGGGAAAAATAATGAATTAAATTGCTTCCATGTCACCACAAGATGCAAGAGCCCTGGTTAAAGGAAGTGGGATTCTATTGTTGCCTAGGTGGGAGCTCTCATCTTCTATTGCATTGGATGCAATAAGAAAAGATCATGGTGCCTCCATTTCTGAGGAGATTTTTGACAGCAAGGTTTTTGGCTCAGGTTTCAACCCAAAGTTGCATACACTTTGTATTTGGTCCATTGCACCAAATACAAGGAAACCTGAAGTAATAAAGTCTATAGAAAATGAAATTGGATTTGTGGTTATTAAAAGGGCTACTGAAATGATTGTTATTGTAGCTTCACAATTGACTATGCATGTTGCTATGTTGAGTGTAGACACAACCTAGATCATAGAGGACAAATACAAAAATTTGTTGGATAAGTACAATAAATTGATGGATGGGCATAACAAGGTACTTGCTACTGCTGCTAGTACATCAAGGGGTTTTCCCTCTCCAACAACTTTTGAATTATTAGCACAAGATAGAGGAACCTTGTCATTAAGAATCCAAAGTTTAAAATAGGAAATGAAAATAGAGAAAGAAAACATAAGGAATGCCAAAGAGGAGATGGCCAAGGTGGCTAATGATATTTTTGATGATGTGTTGAGACATAGAGTGAAAAAGTTGGTAAATAAAGGTGACATTGTATGGGATGTTTACAAGAACATTCATGAGGCCAATATGAAATATTTGCATGTTCAAAAAGCATTCCAAAATGAATGGAGTAAGTGGAGTACTAGGGTAGAAAAATTAAAATAAATGATGCCTCGGATGTAGGAAGACCCTAAAGCTCCCACCAACATTCCTAATCTATTGAAGGCAACTGATTTAGTTAATGAGATCACAACTTTTCATGGTAAGTTGGGAATGCAATTTTAAAATAGGTTGAGAATGTTTAGAGAAGTGGAAGGGCATGGTGTATGCCCAAGATATTGAATGATAAGGGTGAATTGAAGGAATTTAACAAATTGAAGGAGGAGTTAGGAGATCTACTCCCACATTCTAAGATGATGCTCAGTCTCACTAATTATTCTATGTTGAATCCTAACATAGATAATATGATAGGTATAGAGATGAGGATGGATACATTTGTCAAAGAGTCCAGGGTGCTAATTGATGCAAGATACAACTAGCATAATACAAAAGTGTAGAAGCTATTGGACATGCAGTGACCAACTAAGGAGGATTACAACACATGGCTCAAAAATTCACAAATTAAGCCTATGTTGAAGTATTGCAAAATGTTGTATCCTCTCAGTTATGAAGATTATTGAAAAATGTGGTGATGTGGATGGGTTCTGCTCTCTCTCTTTTTATTGTTTTTTTGTTTTAAAGTTTCTACTAACTGGACGTGCACATGGAAAATACTTTTTGCTTTTGAAGAAGATTTTTTGATGTTGCTACAATGGATGAAAAATGCCTTTTAGAAGTTGGGAAAACCTTCTTCAACAAATGGAAAGAGTTTTCATCTTATATACTTTCCCCCTCTTAGAAATTAAAATATAACCACTTGGGGAGGTTTTGAAATTCAAATTCAAATGAATGTCAAATGTAAAATGTGACTGCAAGTGTAATTTGGCTTAAAGCTTGTTGCTCCCATGTCTCTATAAATGGGAATTCAAGGCCAATTGCATGGGTCTTTGGTTGGAGAAAGTTTTGAAATCATGTAATGATAATTTTGTAAATCAAGCATAGAGGAATATAATAGTATTGAGTCTTAGGTATGAATTCTAGTTTGTAATAGGCATAATAGTTTTACAGCAGTAATGGCATATCAATGAGAATTGCAAATTCTGGGACAATTTCTCTCCTGTGTATTTTGTTACTTAAATTATGAATAAAATGATCAAGGATCTTTTATTTGTCTTCAATCATTTTTTTGAATGTATGGTTTTATTTTTGCATTAGTTCAAATAACTAATTAAATGTTTTAGTGAAACCATAGGTATGTGTGATGAATTATAAGGATTAATAAGTAGTTTTTGTTCTGGAAATCTTGAGTTGTTTTATTGCAAAGAAGTATCACAATAGTCAATAAATGCTAAGTCTAATTACTAATGTATTATAGTTTATTGTAAATCTAAATCTGTCACCCATGGATAAAACATTAAACTATTCATTTGGTTATCTTTGATGTGATTGAGTCAGTCTTCCCTATCAAAAGAACACATTCTTAACAAAAAACACTTACATACCTTAAATTGTTGTAAATTTTATGAGAAACCACCCATTCCTTGCTTTAGATGGTAATTTGTTAAAGGATCAGCCAAATTCTTGAAGAATTATGTCTAATTTGCAGTTTATAGGAATGTATCTTTTAACCACAATGTTTTTGGTAATTTGGCACAAGAGTATCATTTAAAACATTGTTAGGATCACCCTCATATGTCTTGGAGAGCCCAAAGTGTAGAGGTAAATCCTAGCAAGCTTCTACCTATGTGTTGGCCAATCCTCACTATCACTAACCATTGAGTTATGGAAAATTTATAGGTGATTGTTGAGATTAAGTTTGGTTCTTTAAAAACAACCAACAGATTAGCAACTCTATTGGGGACAATGCTAGTGCAATGTCTCTAGGTAAGATCTGGTATAGTCAAAGTCAAGTATGTGTATTGTTCTTCATTTTCTGGAGAACACTTTATTTAAATTCTCATCTATAATTCAGGTCCAATTTTATGCGTCAAGTTTTTATTCCTTTCTCCATTTTATGTCAAGTTATGTTCAGATTTTTCTTTGAGATTGCAAGTGCATCACCAAAGTGTAATAAATTCATATTTCCCAGTATCATGGGTGGCAACTCTGAAGTCTCTTGTGGCAGTGCAAGATTAAATTCTCAAATAGAAAGTGAGAGGGAGAATTTTGAGAGAAATTTTGATATCACATGATGAGGAGAACCAGAAGCTACATGAAGAAGCACCCTGAGTAGAGGCTAGAGCTTTAGCCTTCAAAGGACATACAACCAACTTGGAAAGAAAATAATGTTGAATTGAGTAATTTTACCAAAAATCTTGCTAATACATCTCCTACTTTAAATGATAATATGCATAATGAAAATTTACATGAAGAGGAACATGAAGTTGAGATGCCCAATGTAAATGAAGGAGGCTTCCCCACTAAAGAAGCTTTTGATAATAACCTTGAAATGTCAAGGTAAGAAGAGAGGTGGGGATTTTGGGAAAAGGATAAGAAGTTTTTAGATCTTTCAACTCTTGGAGATAAATCTATCTTTAATGGTGATAAATTCAAGCTAAGGGGTGAATCCCATAGTGTAGCCTCACACCATTCCCTTGAAAGAGAATTCACTAACCTTACTTTCTATACTTCTAAATCTAGTGAGTCTAAAGATGTCTTCAAGGATGAAGGTGACATAGATAAGGATATGCAAGCCTAAGAGGAAGAAGAAATCAAACTCAAAGAGTTGGAGGAGAGAAAAGAAAGGGAGTTGGCAGAGAGGAAGGAAAAGGAGGATAGGATCAGGGAAAATCATTGGAGAGAGATGCTTGAAGGAAAAGAATTGAAAAGATGAAGGAAGCATTAAAGGAATAGCCAATTCTTGAGGCTCCTCTTAAAACTGTTGCTAAGGAAACCCCTAATCCTCCTAAGGTAACCATTCCCTTGGGAACATCTACCACTACTACTTATATTGCATCTATTGTAGCAACTAAAGTCATTGATCAATCAATTTTTGTTGAGAAGCCTGTAGATCATGGGAAGAAACCCATTAACTAGCATAAGAAGACCGCCCCTAGTAAAAACACCAATACAAGTAAAAATACTTCATCTAATAATGCTTCTACCAAAAATGATCAAACCAATCCAGTTCCATCAAAGGCACCTCATAACCCTGAGATCCTGAGATTGTAGCTAGAAAATGAGAAGTTTCAGCAAGAGTTGGATAAAATGGAACTTGAGGCTACAAATGAAGAGATATCAAGGAAGATTTCATTCCTTAAAACTTATATTCCTAATCCATGAGCTTCAAGCTCTAGTCACACTAACTCTAATTCACATAAGAATAAATATGAGGGACATACTTGTTGATGATGTTTTCTGCACAGCAACAACTCAGATAGAATATGAAATCCTATCTCTCTTGAAAGGTAAATCTCTATTAGCAAGCCTCAAGAGATAACCCCAATGTCTCTAATGTTAGGTCTTGACAATGCATAAACAACTCAAATAATATGCGAAAATGTTGGTAATCACAAAGGGACCTTACTACAAGAAAATATTGAATCTTGAACTTATCAAATCTAACAATGTAATGATACTTCAATCCTAAATCTAACTCAAATGATAAAGAAATAACAAAAGCTTAGGGTTTCAGAGAGATTCCTAAATTAAAACTACTCCTAAGATTAACAATGCAAATGATGAAATACTTGAAATGGACCAATCCCTCATAAACTAATTCCTGCTTAACCCAGATGAACCTGCAATCTTCTAAGGTATTAAGATTTTCAGATCATGAAAATTCATCCAAGACAACCCAATTGCAATTGAAATGAATAAATTTCCACAATTGAACTAAGCATAATGAATATAAAGGTCTAGGCTAACTTTGCAAAGCAACTAACAATAAACTAGCTACAAAAAGTATGGACCAAGGATTGTTGCAACATATATCTAATCATAAACATCATTGAATCATAAACATCATTGAATCAAATCTAAATCTAAATCTAACATATATCTAATAACCTTGAGCAATTTGAAAGATAGAATCATAAGAACCATGCAATATAAGTCAACACAAAAGAGATCACTAGAAAATCACAATGTCTTCAATTGTATTGAATCACCGAATTTTAGCAACAATTCCAATGTTCTATTACAACACTTGCTCAGAAATTGACTAACTTCTAACTTTTCTCTACCACCTAATTCACTCTTAGAACTATCTCTATCTATTTTATGTTCTCTATTCTATATATTACAAATGAGGCGAAATGCCCAATTTATAAGAACCTCCAAAGCATGTTAGCCTAGCCAGGTTATACATTAATAAAATAGCCAAAACAAGTTGACCTCAATAAATTTTTACAATAATAATGGCCATAAAATAGTTCAGCCCAAGGAGAATTCAAAATAGGATAAATATGCATTAAATGCAAGAACTCATCCAGGTCGGCATGGGATCTTCAATACAATTCGAACCAATGCACAAGTTTCAATGCAGCCCTATATTAACTACCTCCTTCCATTCTTATCCTGAGCGCACCTCCAAGTTGGCCAAAGGGGAAGTAACCAATACTTGAAATTATGTTATGAATTAAACTTCATCTCTTGAGATCCTCCTTGACAACCCAGCCAAATTCAGCTTGCACTCAGCAAAACTACCATTAGTATTCATTACAACATGAAAATCAAGATTAGCACATCATCAGTAATGTATTTGTCATTCAAATAAATTCAAACACATATCAAAATCAACCCAGAAACGTCACCAAATCACAATTAACACAATTCAGGATTTCAAGCCAACCGTGGAATCCAGGCCAGAAAGGAAATTCTGGAAAAATCCGGCCCAGGCAGATTCTGGCAAAATAAGCACAAAATCAACAATGAATCATTAAAAATGAATAAAGGATGCATAAAAATTATGTAATTCATCAATTAAAAGCATGGAATGACAAGAATTCAACATTAAAATCATCCAATTCAACCAATTTTCAAGCTTCACCAAGCTTCCCAGAAAATCCAAAAAAATCCGGTCAGACCGGATTTCTGCAAAAATGATAACACTACATGAATTTTGGGAAAATGAGGGGAAGAAGGAGAAATCGAGAAAATCTGACTAGACAGGAAAATCCTAAAGTTGGCAGAAAACCCGAATATCAACATCCTCACATGAACTCGCTTAAATTGATCGAACGATCACAAATTTGAGGAGTTAGGGCACAAAATCAGTTTAACTTGAACCTTCAACAGATCTTCCTTGAATTCTAGGTTCACTCGAAAGCAAATTAAGACGAAATGGCGATGCCCTAGGCATGAAACCCTAAATTTTAACCATGAACGCACAGAGCAAGCTTGAGACACAAAAATTCAAACTCCAAGCAAGAAAATTGATGAATCCAAACACCCAAATCACCAAATCCCAAATGCAAAATCAATACACAACGAAAGATGGGAGAAAATGGTGCAAAATTCGCTTAAACCCAACCACACTCGTTGCAGAGATCAAACCAAGGTGCAATAATGAAGCCAACAAAACAAGCTGAAGAAGTTCAGAAACTTGACGAGACAACGGACTTCCAGAAAAATATGGCCCACGCGGAATTCTGTAAAGACCCAAAAATCCTGAACAGTAGCATTGAAACCAAAGTTTGAAAGAAATCCGGGAAAATCCAGACGAGGTGGAAAATCCTGAACCAATGCAAAAACCCGAACTTCACCCAAAACTTAAGATTTTCAACATGTAACTTGGGAAAAACACTTGGGTAAGTAAGGTAAATACTTGAAGCACATGCCAAGGCAATGCAAAACCCCAAAATTAAAGGGCCAAAACAACAAGAGCAAAAATAAAAGGGGGTCCCTGCTTTCAGCGGGGCATGTGTGCAAAAACTACACAGAGTTGGATAAAATGGAGCTTGAGGCTACAAATGAAGAGATATCAAGGAAGATTTCATTCCTTAAAACTTCTATTCCTAATCCATGAGCTTCAAGCTCTAGTCACACTAACTCTATTTCACATAAGAATAAATTTGAGGGACATACTCCTGATGGAAGTGGTGGTGGAGGAAATCATAAGAATAAGAATACATATTCTGAAGATGGAGAAGGAAGTAGTGGTGGTGAAAATAAAAATGGAGGTGGTGGTAATGGTGGAGATGGAAATGGAAAAGGAAATAATCAGTTTGGTAATCAAGATGATGGTGAACCTCAAGATAACCATATAGATTGGCTCAGCAGGAGACCAATGCAGGTAGATAGATACGAGAAATTGTGTTTTGCTAGAATTCTTGGTTATCCTAATCAATTCCCTAAAGATATTAGACTTGCTTTGGTGAAGTTCTCTGGCAACAATGCAATTAGTGGTGAAGACCATTTGAAGGAATTTGCAAATGTGATGGATGAATTTGAGGTAGAAGTTGAAGATGTGATGATGAAGCTTTTCATGCAATCACTTACAGAGGATGCTAGAGAATGGTATAGAGGTTTATTGGTTGAAATTATTGGTTCATGGGAAGAGTTCAAGAGGCTATTTAGAGAATAGTACGGTGACAAGACTGATTCAATATTTTTTCTAAATCAATTCAACATCTCTAAAGGATCAAATGAGGTTGTAGCTGATTTCAATGTAAGATTTCAGAATTTTGTGAACATACCACCTCCTCATTTAAGATTAAATGATAGTGTATGCTTGGTGAACTATTGTAATGCATTTGATGTAAAGATGAGTTGTCTCCTACTAGATAAGAATCCTCAAACATTAAGAGAAGCTTTTAAGATGGCAATTTATATTGACAATATCAGTAGAGAAACTAGTAAGGTTGAGAGAAGAGATGATGTGAAAATCCTTAAGAATCCAAAGAGAGAGGATAAAAACTCTGGAGCAAAAGGATCTTCTCTTGAAAATAAGATTGAAAATGTTGAAAATTCCAAGGATATTAGCTATAGACTTGTCAAGCAAGAAAATTAAGGGTCTCAAAAATGATAAGCCCAATTTTCATAAGAATGAGAGACCTCCTCGGCTATAAGACAATCCATATAACACTAATTGGAATATAATGGGAAACCAATTCCCAACAATCAGAACAATGCTCAAAATAAAGTTCCTCTTGATCCTTTACAGAAAAATTCATTCAAATTTTCTAATGAAACACCTTGGTGCATTGTCTATTAGTTGCCTCATGCTTCTTAAACATGTTTAGTGGCAAGGCAATTTGAAGAAGAACAAGCTTAGTCAAATGATTATGATCCAATGGAAGAAAATGTTGTAGAAGTGCTTGGACTTATGCACATATAAAATTTTGCTGATGAAGATTGTTTTCAAATGAAGAATCACAGGATGTGGATGTTGATTTTCAAAGGAAAAAATAAGACTCTCACTTGTTGGACACTAGGAACACTGAGAAGGGGGGTAAATCAGATCTTAAAAATATCAACAGCAATAAATAAACCCTCAATAACATTCACATCATATAAGCAGATAGAAACATGTAAACACATTAAGAGCTCCATAACACCAAGATTTTTACGTGGAAACCCTGTTAGGGGAAAAACCACAGTGGAGATTAATCCACAAAGTATACTCTGTTAAAAGTATGATAAAAGGGAATGCACTTTCATTCAAGCACACTACCTAGAGCTCACTACTCAAAAGAGAAGGCTCGTTGCCTTACAAAATATTTTTGATATTACAACAAAATGTTTAACTGAGAGTATAGCATCTACAAATGCTTGGATTCAGTTCCAATTAAGCACACAATCAAATTCTGAATCTTTTATCTAGTTCACACTTCCACTCTGCTCTGCTCTCCTACAAAAACCCTTCTGTAGCTTAAACAAATTTCGCTCAACAGATATTAGCCCATATAGTTGTTCTACACTTTTTCACACACATACGCTCTCTTACAACTTCATCTTACATCTATCATCATATCAAAATGATTTTCCGATCTCCTTTATATATTCGCTAACAATAAATTTATTATATGTCGACTTCAAAACAAAATATTAAATTCTTGTCCATGTCAGCTCAAATCACTAATTGTAATTGATGTGTACCCTCACAAGTCAACTAGACTATAGTAGGCAATCAAATCAAAATTCCAAACATAAGAAATAGTTAAACGCATACTCCTCATACATCTGTGACACGCCATACGCAATAGGTTGGCCAAAGTGAGAAAATAAACAATAAATCATTCTTCTAAAACTTTTAACTCGTACTCCGACTAAAACGACACCAGAAAACTTTCCAATAGGATAGCATACATGCTAAACAAGCTTCACTCAGGATCCACATCACAAAATAGTGATCCGGTGAAGTATTCAGATTAACTTATCAACCCGATACCCTATACTTTGTAGTTTCTACTGGTAGATTACAGTCTCTTATTTCTCTTTTCGGTAAGAGAAACTTCAACACTGCAGACCATATTGTTGACTCCAGTTGCCATCAATGACAACACAAGAAGCAAAAAAAAATCTCTCAAATCCATATGCCAGCAATCTCCCCCTTTGGCATTGATGGAAACACTTAGTGAAAAATGACTAAGTGTCAAACATCAAAACCAAAATTACTGCTCCTCCTTAGGATGTTGGGGCATTTTCCACTGCATTCTCTTCCCCTTTGACATCAATGAAAAATTTTCCACTACTTCCGCTCCCCTTTAAAGTTTTACTTCACTTCTCACCTCCTTTTGTTAAAACAAAATTTTACTAATCTCCCCTTTTGCAAAATTTAGAGTTTGATCAAAATTTGGAAAATTGTTGCACAAATCAAAATATTATTTTATAATTAACTTTCATTTTCGGAAGAAATTTCTTCCAAGAATCCACTGCAATCCCAATTGCTATAATCAAGTTGTTATTCTCTGATGTCCTATTGATAATCTAGACAAGGGATTCAGGAATGGTGATGGCATCATTCAATTTTCCTCCTTTCTTTAGAATTTCAATCATTTGCTCTAGCCTGCATTCGGTATGATCTTTCACTTTCTAGAAAGTGTCCATAAGAGTATTTCTGGCAGAGTAAAAATTTTCATGCTCAACTTGCAAATCATGAATCCTCTTCTTAACTTCTTCGTCCTAATCCAAAAACATTTAGTCCTATCCAATTTTGACAAGCTCATTCTCAATTTCCTCCAATTTTTCCTTGTATTTACAAACCACATGAGGCCACTTAATACAGTAATTGAAGATCTTACTAGATGATTCGATGCACTGTATTCACACATTCATTTTCTTCATTTTAGCAAGAGATAGTCTAAACTGCATTTTCAGATGGGAGATTATTTCCTCCTCTTTTCTTTCTAGAGGCATAGAGTCCATTTCCTCCTTGATACACTCAATCAGTTCTTCTAGAAGTACATTATGAAGACTTTCCAATTCAATGTTGTTATCAACAAAGTATCTTCCTAGGGTTTCCTCAATGATATCTTTCTCATAAGGTGGTCCATTCAACCATATATTAGTTATCTTTTGCATTCCATCTTCATCCTGGATAATCTGCAATATCTTTGCTTTAAATAGAGCACCTTCTTCATCACTATCTTTTGCTATTATCACTTCTGGTTCACCTATTTTTAGTTCATCTCTAGGTGTATACTCCTCAGAGTCTTCATCCTCTATATCCATAACCATTTTTCCTTTTGACTCAACTTTTGTTGACTTGGGTGTCAGAGGAGTGACACTAGCCAATTATCTTCCTCTCTTCTGCCTTTTCTTTGCCTTACCAAAGGATGATCCAACTTTAGCCATATTTACCAGAAGAGGAATGTTGATGGTTTTTTTGCACACTTTTTCAACACAGGTAGTACACATGTGCACTACCTCTCTTAAAAGGAAATCTCCAACAACAAGTTGCTAAAAATATCCCTAAGGTCTCTCGGGTGTTAGGTCATGACTTGCATGGAACCCCTCAATTGATGCTTGATGTGATTTTGTTGGTAATCACAAGGAAGACTTTCATAGTTAGATGCGGAGTGGATCTTAAAATCTGAAGTTTCTGAGAGGAGAGTTTAAGGTGCACTTTGTTGTAGGTTCAGATAGTAGTCTAAAACTTTAATTTTATTTTTTAAAAAGTTTTGGCTTTACAATGTGCAATGAACCTTAACATAGGCTATTTCTAAAAAAAAAGGGGGGGGGAAGAGCAAGGAAGAGGGGAGGTTCCTGGATCTATAACTACTTGTGAATAGTGATCATGGAGTTCCTACCATGGACAGCTTCCTTCAAACAAAATTTAACTTAACTAGAAAATTCACAGTCTCATGAAATTTGTGCTCTCTTATAAGGCCTGCAGATATTTCACCATTCATTCACCATATACATGCATGAACAACAATAAAAGTGTGGAGAAACTTTGAATTCAAGCCCAGACTAACTTTACACATCCATTTACCAGTAGCAAACAGCAGAAAGTATGGACTAGGAAGGCATCTACACAACAGATATTTCTATAACCACGGAACAACATTACTAAAATCTATCCAAGAAATTTAAAGCTAACTAGAACTACAATGCAAATCTAAATAAAGCAT
Organism: Sequoia sempervirens; assembly: GCA_007258455.2. Taxonomy (NCBI): domain Eukaryota; kingdom Viridiplantae; phylum Streptophyta; class Pinopsida; order Cupressales; family Cupressaceae; genus Sequoia; species Sequoia sempervirens. Next base: position 91,104 of record VDFB02089982.1, read on the forward strand.
CTAACAATGGGAGATTGAATCATGAAACATGTGAGGAACTTAGAAAATGCACCAAGTCAATGTATTTTCATTAGAAATTTTTGTAGCATGTCTTTACAACAACTCAACTCCCTCTGAAAATGAGAGGAGACCCCCTATTTCTAGTGCCCAAAAATTAGAATGAATGGCCAAGATTTAATCTCATTGTGTGGCCAAGATTCACTACAAAATAGGGTTCTACCTACCCCCCCAATATATTACAATTTAAAATACAATTTTATCTTCATCCCTATTTCGTCCTCTAGTGACAACATTGTAGCATTTTTTCTTTTGTTGATTGCTCTTTTTGTTGTAGTTATTCCTTTAGAGTTTCTTCACTAACGATAGGGTTTCCTTCCTACTTTTTCAAAGCTACATATTCTATGAATTTCAGAATTACCGGTTGGAGTTTGTCAACTTCTATAATTTCGGACCATAGTACTTGATAACTCCATTCCTTGGAATTGTCCTCAAGCCTTTTCCAGTCTTCATCATACTTGGTGGCCTAATCTCTGAACAACTACGATTGGGCGAAGGTGCGGGTGGAGAAACTCATGAAATCCATTGTTATCTCATCTGACATCCTATCTTCCATCCTTTTTCTGGAAATGGGGCTTTATTTTCTTTAGATCAATTTGCACCATGGGCATGTCATATCCCATCATTAGCCTCAAATATTGAATGCAATCTACTCTAATTTCTTTAACCCATTCAATATCTGGATCCACCTTATCAATTACCTACTCCAACCTTTCTCTCTTGTTATCAAAGTCCTGCTTCCACACATCCACTAGCCAATGATCGTCCCTTTTTAGTGAGAGCATGTTTTCCCATGTGGCTTTTGGTAACCGGAGGATAGCCTCAATCTTTGGATAGGTAGACTTATATGTTGTAGGGAAGTTGGTGCAGAGCTTCTTTGTGCCCTCCAGAGATTGTTGTAAATCTAGGAACTTGTTGGTTGTTTGAACAGCCCAACTGATACCCGTGTTCCCGACGTATAGAACCTGTCGAAACTAGCTCTCTGTAGTTTTTTCCAAGTTATTTCTTTTTTCTATCTTGTCATTTTGTTCCTTGGATAGCGATTGGGGTGGAGCTACAGATGTGGTAGGCATGTCTTCAATTGAATACCATTGTTAGATGTAAGCAAATAAGTCAGCCACTTGTCCTTTAAGCTTGTCCTTTGAGACTTTATCTTGTTGTATTAGGTGCACCACCATAGCCACTAACTCCTCGAGGCGTTCCACCTTCTGCTCCCTAGTAGCAGTTCCCAAGTCTATGGTCGAGATATTATAGCTTACTTCCTCTTGGCCTACCACCGATTTTGCCACTTGCACAGTTCGAGATCCAGAAGCATCCATCATTACCTTTGATCTAACTTTGGGCTTCTTCTCCTTCCTGGTTGTGATCTAAGCTTGGGCCAAGATAGTCTCTAGCCTTGCTCTTGGATCCTTTGGGGCAGGAGTCTTCTTTTCAAGCTGCCTCTCCAGCCATTCAGACATAGTGGATTTTCCTTTGGGCGATTCTCGATCACCCTCACCTTCCTTTGTTTGGATCTCTATTTGTTCACCTATGGGAGCCCTTTCTTTCATTTTAGTGTTGTCTCCTTCTTCCTCGTCAGAGTCTTGGATGAACGTGAGGCATTTGATGGGAGGCTTAGTAGGAAATCGCTCCCGTGGACTTTATTCTATCTCAATTCCTTTCTCTTTCCTTTCTTCAACTTGTTTTTCCTCGTGAGCATGCTCGTTGAGCTTGTATCTTTCCATGTCTCCTTCTTCCCAAGGAGGTGGCACATCCTCCTTTTGCTCCCCTATAGGGAGTTCCACACTTTCTGTTGCCCTATCACATTCTTGCCCTTCTTCTCTAGGCGGTGGCCTTTCTACCTCTTCTTCATTGTGCTTCAATTTTCTGGCCATTTCCTCTTCGAGATCATCATCGAAGGTTTGTATAATGGTTCTACCACCTGCACCCTCCTCTTCATTTCCACTCTCAGAAGACCATGTTTCTTCTTCTTTGCAAACCACCCTATCAATTTTCTGGTGTTCATACTTTGGGTGTTCGTGGTACTCATCGGCTTCCTCCTCCACTGCCTTCAAAGCTTCTTTCTCCTGCCTCTCCCACTCTTCAGAAATTAACATTGTGGCCTCCATTTTTGGTGGTCCTATTGGAGGTTGCGAAGGTGTAGCACTGGTGAGGACCAATGCTAAGGCAGCTTGGATGGTGGGATCCAAAAAGATATGAGAAATCTCAGACGGGACATTTTCCATATGCCTTGAGAAAGTTATTGGTAATGCGAGTGTGGGCATTGGTGTTGTCACTGCTTCCAATGTGAGTGATGTAGGTGACATGGTAGTAGAGGAAGAGTCAACCATTATTATGGGCCTAGCTGGGGGAGAGGAGGCGAGCTGGACTAAGATGTCCATCACAGGTGGGGATGTGGCGACCACAACCTAGGAAACACATGGAAGGGTGGTAGAGACAAGGAGAGTTGGAGGAGGTCTTGGCTGATCTGTTTTCCCCTCCTCACCCTCTTGAATTTTTGGCTGCTCTGTGACACTTCCCACCCATTTGGGCCTCTTAGAGGATGAGCCTCCTGAGTCTTTCCTTGAATAAACTTTGGGGTATGAAGATTGTTCTGCTTCAATCCCTTTCCTCTTCTTTGATCTTATGAATGGAGGAGATTTGGATGTCCTGCCTATTGAAGTTGTAGCAGAAACATCTTTTGTGGCACTAGGCTCACTCTTGATCCCTTCATACATTAGGACAACCCCTTGTTGCTTTAATCAGGCTACTTGTCCCTTAACCCATTCTTCAGTATGAGCCACAATTGGTTTAGTTACAATATCGAGGTCATCGACCTCCTACTCATCCTAATCTATTGCAGGTTGCGGCAAGTTAGCAACTGCGTTATATATGGGATCCATGATGGTGCTCTCATCCTCCTCGACCTGATCTGGTATGGGAAACAAACTGCACCCTTCTTATGAAGTGTGCAGTCATCCGCATGTAATGCCTTGCGAGCACCTCCTTGTCATCTTGGAAATCTACCCAAAAATCTTCAACATAATGTAGGTGGGCATACCCTGGTCCCAGTGACTTTCTTACATGCCCATATGGGTCCACCCATTGGCAAGCAGTGTGTAGGAGGAAATGGTACTCCACCAATTCCTTCTTAGAATTCCTAACAAACTAGGAAGTTTGTAATTTGTACATTCCTTGAACGAAGGCTAAGGGATACGGGATCCCTGCCAAATGTTTAATACCGAGGAATGAATGCACATGATACAACTATCGAGAGAGTTCTAATAGTTTAATTTGGTCATTGGGGTACCAGGGTAGCTTATTTGGCCTTTCTGTGAAACCTTGGGCACGAATATATGTGAATTTGGGGTATTGTAAAAATAAGGTGTACTACTTCAAGAACGCTCGAGCACTGTGAGAGACCCTCTTCTCAAAATCCCTTTCGAGCAACTTGATGATGTGGCTGATGAAGGCATCATTCACCCTACAGTACTCCTTAAAATTCCTAAACTGTAGCTGGGGATACCTGTCATAGAGCTTCAATATTTGGCCCGGCTCCTCATCGGGTGCCACAAATAATCCATTGTGTTGCCTCATCTTAGCCAGTGAGTAGACCAGATAGGAGGTCATGTAGAACTTAGAACTCTTCTTCACATTCATAAACTACTCATGGAAGCAGTCGTTTATGATGCCTCCCCAGTAGAATGAGGATTTTGTGGTGACATCTTCATCCCCATGGAGGATCTGTTCAACAAAATACACCATCCACTATTGGAAAAATGCAGTAGTAGGGAGGCCCATCACCCTGATCAACATGGTTACCAGGTCATGGTAGTCCTCATAAAAATCGTTGTGAAAGAGTTCATGAGGCACATTTGTAGTGCTACCTCTTTTCTCCTTGAGCCAGTACTGGTTTATTAAATTTTTGTAACCCATAGGGTCCTCATCCCATGTTGCCTTACCTTCCTCCATGGTGGGAATCTCCATCTCCTCAAAGGTGGGAATGTGGAAATTTTTAGTAATGGCCTTAGATGACATATCAGCAAGGATGTTCTCATCCCTATCAATAATGGTTCTTGTCTGTGGCTGGTGGGCCTGCCAGCAAGCCATGACCAATTTAGGGGCTATGAGAGATGGGGGGAAGCATGTAGCTTTTTCAATCCCACTTTGTCTGATTAACCTGGCATTATCATTTTTTGGGTGGATTCTAACCCTTTGTTTGAACTCATTAATATCGACATGGCCAATATTTGTATATGTGATTTCCTTCAAGTCGGTGATGATTTTTGAATGCAGGGGCTCACCCTGGAACTGGTACTTCATTTGGTCTTTATCCTCTCTTCCATGAGGAGTCTTTCCTGCTTTCTTTCCTTTGTCCTTCTTTGCAGCTGCCCCCGAGGGTCCTCCACCAGATTCCATATATCCAGCAAACAAAGGCATAATGAGTGCAACCAATCATGAAAGCGTTAACATTAGTCAAAATCTCATGGGAAAAATCCAATTAGATAATACATCATTCATGAAATCATACTTTTACTTCGAGATATATTACTGGAGATATTTTGGACAACCCGGGCCGAGGGGGCCAGATTTCCCTAGCAAGAATGTTGTTTTGAAAGGGCGAACAAGGTAGTGCGATTCGGGTGATTTCTCTCACCTTCATACTTTGATGGTTTGAAAGGCTCGTGTCGAAAAAGGTCAAATTTGAGCATGTGGGTCGAGATTGGTTTTCAAATTTGAGGTTATTTTGATCAATTTTGGAGCTCTAGGAGGTTCAGGGCTGGAAAGCTGTCGAGACTTTGTTGTTTGAAACGACTAGGAAGAAATGGAGTTTCGGGGTTGGAACACCAAGGTTCGGGACCCTAGAGGTCCAAGGACAACCAATTGTTTCTTTTAAACTTTGAAGCATTTAGGTTTGAAGAAGCGGGGAGCCATCGATGAATTGTCATTTTGAACAGCAGTTGTTGGACGGAAGTCCGGGGAAAGCGGCCCAGTGGGCTGAACCCAGCATCAAACATGGCCGCAAGATTTCCTTGTTAATTTTCTTGGCAAACAAGAGGGCAAAACTCAGAGGTCAGGAAGATGAGGTAGCTTTTCCTTTACATGTCCATGGAAAGGGCATGGAATCCCGGTGGTCAAGGCCCGGCGAGGGTATGGACGCCAAGTTTTGATGTTCATTAGTTTTCACGGAGAATGAAGGATCGAAACCTAGGAGTTGGAAGGACGTCCCTTGATGGCCATTTGAAACAGCGAAGACACTACGAAAATCGGCAGATGGGCATCTAGGGACTAGGACTTGGGGACAGGTTTGGTTAGTTGATTTTTGAGTTTGACTTTGAATGGTGAAAGGCAAGGCAGGCTCTAGAGCTCTAGTGGATGGGTTCTCCCTGCCATTTTGGAACAGCAGGAACTTTGCAGAAACCCAAACACGGAAGTTTGGGGGTTCAGGCCCCATAATCTAAAATGGAGGCCAAATTTCAAGTTTGTTGAGCTTAAATCTGATGGCTAATGGCCGACAAAAATTTGGGGCCTCATGCTCAAGAGGGAAACCCGTCATTTGGAAAGTTTGTTTTGTTTTGTAAAATATCGGCAGTAGCGAGTTGGCACAGGCCTGGAGGGCGTGAATGCCCTGCATGAAGAACGGTCGCGACAAGGCCCAGTTTCGACTTCAAATTTGAGGGTATTTTGGAGGGTTTTCAAGAATTTGAATTCATGGGGTTTTTAGATGTTGACCTCCTTTATTAATTTAATGCATTTCTATCCCATTTTGTTTAATTTTTTAGAGTGAATTCACAAAAGACCTCTCGGGAGGGTAGACGGAAAACCTACCTCAAAATTGTAATGGAAGAGGTTGCTAAATCCGCTAAGGATGGCCAAATGATGTCAACGGGCGTGAGGATGGTAGTCGACGAATGCACTGGACTCCTCGAAATCAACTCTGAACTCCTCTGGAAAACTTGACATCTGAAAATGACAGGTCAGGCCAGGTATTTATACCATAGTTAGTATTTAATACCCTCATTTAATGCCCGTACGGATGATAGGAGGGTTGGTAAGTCTAAATCCCAAACGACAGCAGGATGACCGAGGCCTAGGGTCCAGAAAGACATGGCTTTGCAGCCGCTTCTAAGTACATTTTGGAAGTCGTCGGCGAAGGGGAGCTTGAGGCCCAAAGGGTGAAGTGCCACTGCAATTTGGCCATTGAGAATGGTGAAGTCAGCATGGAGTTCTGGACATGAAAGTCTGGGGGTGCAGGCCCTAGAGGGACAAAAGCAGTCAAATTTTTTCACAAGTTCAAACGGAGCAACAAAGAAGGAGTTGGGTCCTGGGGCTCAAGGAAGGCAGAAGCCTTTCGCCATTTTGGAACGATGAACACCCAAAGGAAACCTGGCTAGGGAAACCCAGTGAGGCAGGCCCGCTAGGCCCCAAGGCCATTGGCAAAAGCAAACTACAAAATGACCAAAACAGGGGCACGCAAAATGAGGTAGTGATAGAACAACCCATAAAGGCAAAAGAAAAGAGGGTCCCCATTCCGAACGGAGCATGTGTGTTGAGGGTACAACAAATGACGACTCTACTAGGGATTTCTCCTGAGCGTTCTAAGGATAAGTGTTCATTCTAGACCCAGAATCTCTGGTTTTGTAGACTAGGAGCAGAATTCCAAGAGTGAACTGGGAGGACAAGATCTTGAGTTGGGTCAGTCTACAAGACATCACAGAAGTGTGTGTGGTGAATTCATTCCTTTTCATAGAACTATGGCAAATGGTTGCTAACCCAACTGAGAAAGCTACATAAACAACCCAACACCAAAATTAACATGGGCATTGCCCTGTTGCCAGTCAGGCGTCCATATCCCCTATGGAGTTGTCATCGTGATCCCATGGATATTGCTCTACTGCCAGTCGGGTGTCCATAGCCCCAATAGAGTTATCTACACACCCATATAGTCGCTTGATTTTAGAATTTTCTTTTCTGTGTTTTGATGTTTCTTTCAACATTCTTTTTCTCGCTTATCTTTTGCTCGACCGTGTAAGCAACAAAGCCTACAATGGGTTTGGGAACCATAGTGGTCACTAGAGCAGACTTAGGATTTTTCACTCACTAGGATATCATAGCAACCATGGTATAGTCCCTTAGACATAGTTAACATGCGTTTTGCACAAGATCCAAGATGTTTGTAAAGAGATCCAACCAAGGGTCAAGTTCTAAGATAGAGTTCAGATGAGGAAACCAGTCCTAAGTAGCTTTCAAGGACCAATAGTTAGGAATGAATGTTTAGCAAAAAAACACCAAGGATAGACAGCAAATAGAATCGCTCATTGAATGAGCATGGCCACCGCAATGGGACGGAGAACATCCTCTTCGAAACAAAATAGTCGGGGGACAAGCAAAACAGAGAAACAACAAAACGCAAGCGAACCAAAAAGAAACCTACTCTAACCTATGTACAAATATTTACAAGGAAGAGCTCGACAGAGCTCAGTCTTGGAAGTAATGCTTGAGGTATGCCGTTGACTGGCAATGGGATGTCTTCACCAGTTAAGGTCTTTAGGCAGAAAGCATTGTCTCTGAAAATTTCAACTATTTGAAAGGGGCCAAGCCAAAGCTTGTCAAATTTATTGTGTCCCTCTCTCTTTTCATGGGCCTTGTCCCAATACAGGACTAAATCTACAATCCTGAAGGATTTTATTTTGGCTCGGTGGTCGAACCATCTCTTAACCACACCTTGATGTTTGGAAAAAATTTCTATTGCACGGTCTCAGACTTCTTCTAAATGCAAGAGCTCAGCTAACCGAGCTTCTCTACGATCCCCCCTTCGTAAAAGTCGATAAATTGGAGAGTGGGAATCTTCAAGTGGATAGGAAATATGGGCTCTAAGCCATAAACTAGATGGAATGGGGAATCACCAAGAGCAACCTTGTGGTGAGTACGGTCTACCCAAAGGGCGAATCGGAGTTGGGTATGCCAATCCTTGGGATTCCTATCAAGCAATTTCTTAATTATGGTGATCAAGTTATTGTTTGTGGATTTAGCAAGGCCATTGCCTTGAGGGTAGTAATTGGCCAAAAATTTAAGGGCAATCTCGTAGGCGAAGGCACAACTAGAAAATTTTAATGAAGCAAATGCAGGTCCATTATCACACACCAACGCATAAGGACAACCGAAGCGATTTAAAATAAAACTTTCCAAAAAAATTGTAACTACCTCAGTTGTGCATTGCTTACATACAATTGCTTTTGTCCATCTAGTGTAGTAATCAGTAGTGGTAAGAATGTACTTGTGTCTCGCAGATGATGGAGGGCTTACCAGACCAATGAAATCAAGACCCCACTGTGCAAATGGCCTCACCTCCAACACGGGTTGTAGTGGGATAGCAGCATTCTTCTCCTTGGTAGCGGTGGTCTGACATGTGTGATAAGAGTGAACATGACAATAAGCATTCTTGAAGACAATTGGCCAATAATACCCCACTCTTAATATTTGATGTGTAGTGGAAGGTCTAGATCCATGACCAGTGTCAAACTTGTCATGAAACTCTTTCAAGACCCGGTCTACCTCCTCCTTGCTAAGACATCTCAAGTAGATTCCTTCATGATTTTTCTTGTATAAAATGGACCCCTGTAACATGTATTCATTGCTCTTCAGTCTGAGAGCACATTTTTGGACTCCTTGTAAGTGAGGTGGACACTTGTGATTCAACAAATAATAAACAATGTCCTTGTACCACTCTCTCAGGGAAACATCTTCGAGTTGGTATTGCTGCATAGTGAGTTCAGGTCCTGCCTCTATTGCTGACTCAGCAATCATGCAAGTAAGTGCTTGTCCTCTCACCAACTTCATTGGTTGGATTTCCATATCATACTCTTGGAGCAATCTGACCCATTTAGCTCTTCGTTCACCCAATTCATTTTATATGAGCAGTGTTTTCACTACAGGGTCGGGGACAATGGTGAACACTTTATTGCGCAAGATATAATGCCTAAATTTTTTTACTCCCCTAATGAGGGAATATGCTTGTTTTTCTATGTTATGGTAGCGTAATTCAACATCTTTCAGTGGAGCACTCATGAAGGCGATCAGGTGCTCATTTCCTTCATCATTTTTCTAAGTTAGGATGCTAGCACAGGAATGCTCTGAAGTGAATGAATAGATGTAGAACGGCTTCAGATAGTTTGGGCTGACTAGTACAGGTGCCTTAGCAATGGCCCATTTGATTTCTTTAAAATCTTGTTTGGCTTCGAGAGTCCACTCAACTTTGGCATCTTGTTTTAACATGGCATTGAGTGGTTTAACAATCTCAACAAAACCCATGATAAATTTCTTGACAAAGTTGATCTTTTCGAAGAAGGATTTCAATTCTTTCTTGTTGCTCAGTGGCGAGACCTTTAGCAAATATTGGATGCATTCAGGATCTATGGAGATTCCCTACTCTGAAATAACATGTCCAAGAAACCTACCCTCAGTCACACCAAAAATGCACTTCTTTGGTTTAAGGGAAACTCCAAACTCTTTACACCTCTGAAACACCTTGCATAAATCGAAAACATGATCACTTCGCCTTTTAGAGAACACAGTAAAATCATCCATATAGATCATTATGCACTTCCCAATCAGATCTTTAAAGGAAATATCCATGGCGCGTTCGAAGGTGGCACCAGCATTGATGAGTCCAAAGGGAATTCTCCTGTAAGCAAAGGTTCCCCACTTAGTGGTGAATGTTGTCTTATGGAGGTCCTCGTATTGTATGATAACTTGGTTATATCTGGAGTACCCATCGAGGAGGGACATCATTTGGGAGCCATTGACAATCTACAATACCTCCTCCAATGAAGGTACCAGATAGTTATCCTTCTCTAAAGCTCTTTTCAAATTGCGGAAATCTACACACAATTTGATTTCTCCATTCTTTTTTCTGACCAGGATCAAGTTGGCCACCCATGTGGAATGCCTAACTAGGAAGATAATTCTTGTTGAAAGTAACTTTTGTACCTCTTTGTAAATGATGGGCTCTAGCAAGGAATTTGCTGGTTATTTTTCTTGTAAACTAGGTTGGTCTCCTATTCTACCTATGGAGTAGCCAACTCCAATTAAGGGCAGCTCGGAGGACCTGGACCAACTGACAAGATCAAAAGATCTTCTGCACTTTAGGCTCTACAAAACTAGGGTGGGTATACCCACACAATGCCTCAAATAAGAATAGACATTGCTTTTTATAGCAGATAGCTCCTGATGCCAAGCGTTGAGGACCTCAAATAGGGCTAGATTCTCAGTAACTCAACCTTGAAGCAACAAGGAGGTTGGACACAAACTAAATAAGGATATTCAATGATTTATAAATTGTTTCTAAAGGGAACAGGCTGCAGGACAGACCAGTGCCTAATTTTGGGCCAGGGAGTCAAACACAAAAGGGGAAATCACCTGCAAATAGACCTCAACTAATGGATCTTGTTTTGTTGATGCCTTACATCAACTATCAATGCCTTACACTGACAATCCAGCTCCTATAGCAACCAGACTCTTCTTACCAAATCCTACCTACAAACAAGTAATCACTACTATCTGTTCAAAGGATTTAACTACTTCCTTGAAGCAGAGCTATCAACAAACAACACAGTCTCATGAAGTATGTGAAGATGAACAAAGACACCTTATGCATTCATTCAAATGATTAAAAGCACACAAATAAGGAGACAGTCTGATAACATGCATGAGAGGCAAGCGTCTTCATATTTTCATTGGTCAAACTGATTGTATTTATAGACAAATTCAAAATTACAGCTTACAGACTCAACATTGACTCAAGACTAAACACTAACCTATCTTAGACTGATCCACCAACTCAGAAAAATGGAACTGAACCAAAGGAACCAAACCCAAGGGACCAAACCCTTACATCTGGCCATGAAATTCTCCTTTATAGGAATAGGAGAAGCAACAAGCAATCGGCCAGATGAGATTACATGTCATCAGCTAACAAGGACAAACCCTAGAACAGCTTACAGGCCAAGTCAATATTTCCAACTGCTTCACTGGTCTCATAAAAGCCTCCAGTTGGATTGCTGCAGGAAAGACATTCCCGCACGAATAGAGATCAATCAACCTGCACCAAATCTGCCGCCAAATTTGCGCGCCCATACTCGAGCCATGTCATCCTTGTCCCAGAGTCGCATTGCCATGAATGCTGGCTCGGCGGAGCCAGCGACCAACTTTTTATCACTATGAATGTTCCAGGCTTCTGGCGCAAACTGTAGACATCTAAATTTGGACACTTAATTTATCCAAATTCATCCCCTTTCGTCTTAGTTTCGTTAATTAAGTAATACTGCTATTATTTAATTAATATCTTTAATTCTACCAAATCCTAAGGTATTTAATCAATAATACCTTATCTCTTTAATCCTCCTTTCATCAAGTGAATTAAATAAATATGTTATTTATTTAGTCCCCTTTATGTCACATTCTCCATCTTTTATTATCTAATCTTAATCCTTCTTCTAATCTCATCATTAGGATGTGCACATGCCTAATCCTTGATTAGGATGTGTCACATCCTCCAACTTTTGCAAGTTGGCCTCTAATCTCTCTTAGCCACCTAACCTTCCTCTAACCCCTAATCAACTTGTCTAATCACCCCCTTTAGTCTAAAATTGGGGCATGGGCCCCACGGTGGGCGCCATTTAATGTGTGGTCAAAAATAATATGCGTAAATGAATTGAAATAAAATACTATTTAAGCACACCGATAAGACATTGTATCAAAACAGAACGAAAGAAGTAAGTAAATGCAAACTCAGTATTATGCTTCGATTGTCGTCCTATCGTCCTCTATCTTTAGTGTTTTTGTCGATTCCAACTTTTATTCTCAGATTGTAGGCTAGGCTCAACAAACTGTCTTTCTAAAGAACGAGATTCAAAAGTGATGCATGATGCAAGATTTAAGCTATGATATGGAATAAGACTAATATGCTTGAAATAACCATGATGCTATGATAAATGAATACTAAATGAATTAAATGCATGAACTCTAATTAATTTCCTATTATCAATGCTTGGATTCACACAGGTATTTATAGAGTTTTTCGAATGATTTTGATTGGCTGTCTTGATTAACGGTTGTGATAATTCCTGGCAGATCGAATGGCTGAAGAAGGATGAAATTGAAGAGAAAATAGAAGAAACCTAAAAACAAGATTTTTCTATTTTTATGAAAGAGGAAAAGATAAGAAAATAAGAAATCATCTTTCTTTAAAAGAATAAAAGAAAGATTTAAAAACTGATAAATAATGAATTAAAAATTCAATTATTTATTTGTGGATGAAATTCAGCTTTTTCTTAATTAAATGAAATATTTAATTAAGCTTTTAAAGCAGAAGAAAGTTTGTGATAATAATAAAGCTTTAATTAGGGTTTTTGAAGAAAGCAGAAGATCTCATATTTAAATAAAATATTTAATTATGATATGAGAAGAAAACAGAAGATAATAAAATATCTAGTTGTGATTTTAGAAAGAAAGCATAAATCTTTAATTAAATAAGGTTTATTTAATTAAATCACATTTATGAAATTAATTAAATGAAACACTTAATTAATTAGAAGAAGAAATTAAAATAGAAGAAAGAGAAATATTTAAACTTCATTAAATCAAAAGATTTAATTTAAATTCAAACAATGATAATTAATTTAAATAAATAAAATGTATTTATTTAATTAATTAAGTGGACATATGAAAATAATTAAATAAAATAGATTTATTTAATTATGAAGGAAGAATAAGATGAATGAACAATATAATTAAATTAATTAAATTTAATCATATGTAGAGGATTTTTAGAAAAATTAATTAAATAATAAATATTTAATTAATTGCCAAGATTATAGACATGACCATTTTTATGTGTATACATTTTGCCCCTCTTTGAAGTGATGTGTGAAACGCATTGCTTCAAAGAAAATAAAAAATTTTGCCCCTAATATGTTTCTGATTTTTGATGTCGATGATGCCCCCTTGGGAGGTAAATCACGGAAGATGAGGTTGATAGTGATAGGGGAACAATGATGTAGCTCCCGATAGATGCTAAGTATGAAGGCCCAATGAAAAATAATATGGAAAGAAAGAAAAATGCCATTAATTCCCACCCTAAAAGACCCTTATAAGGTAAAAGGGGTAAAATGAAGTGTCATTTTCACCCTGCTGCTACAGTAAAAAGTGAGCTCTAATAGTGACTTGGCGAGATGGAGATCCCAGTGCATAGGCATAGATTCGAGAGAGCGCGCCGATATCAGAGACCAGCTGTGTATGGACCACCGGTGAGTGATTTCAACCATTTATGTTGTCAAATTTTGCATTTTAGATCGCTTTTTGAATTGTGTTAAATTGGACTGCATATTTTTTCGCACGTTTTAGCGCATATAGAAAAAAATTTAGCACATTCGACAAATCCTTTAGCGCATATAGGAAATTTCGTAGCGCATTTAGGAATAGGGTAAAAACTGATCCTTTAGCGCATCTGATAGATAGAGTTGCGCATCTAGGGAAAAATTGGCTAGGTAGGTCATGTAGCGCATCTAGGGCACAGAGTTGTGCATATAGGATTAGGGTCCAAAATTGATAGAGTTGCGCATATGGGAGTTAGAGTGGCGCATCCACAGGATAGAATAGCGCATCGAGGAAACATTTTAGCACATATGGGCAACAGAATTGCACATTTAGGAAAATTTCCTCGGAACGCTTGTTTGATGAAAATTGATGATTTAAATTGCTTCCTTAGTCAATAGATAGATGAATTGTAATACCATCATGTAGATATGATAGAAAATCTGATAGAGAACTGATAACTTTGCTTCCATAATAGAAAACAAAGAGTAGATAGCTGATAACTTTGTGACGAACAACAAAGAGTAAAATGATTGACTGATTGATTTGTTTTTGATAACTTTGCTTCTCGCGATGGAAAAACAAAGAGTAAATGTGTGATAAATTTGCATTCTATGATAGAAAACAAATAGTAAAATGAAGATAAAAATTTGCATTCATGATTGAAATACAAATAGAAAATGATATGTTGTGTTGATAAATTTGTATTCCTAAAAAGAAAACAAATAGTATATGATGATAGAGTAACTTGCTTTGATATTCAGATAGATTGATGTTGCACATGATATGGGTCATTGATTGGATTTGCTTTGATGTGTCCTTTGTGATGGTCAAACAAAATAGGAGGCTTTTAAAAGCCTCCAGGTTGGAGAGCGGTTCCCACTATATTGGGAGCGGATAGGAGAGCTTACTCCTGGTGAGCTACAGTTGATATCAGATTGTGGGTTGGGACCTTTGTTGGCCATGCCACGAGGTATTCGGGCCAACAGGGGGTTATTGACCGCTTTGGTAGAGAGATGGAATTCGGAGCATAACACCTTTCAGTTGCCGACGGGTGAGATGAGTGTGACGCTCGAGGATGTATACAGGATTCTTGGGATCCCAGTTGTTGGTGCCCTTGTGGTTTATGACCACAAGGAGATTGGTGGTACCGCGGCGCTACAGCAGATTTGTGGCAATTCGAGCATAGATGGTTATTGGATAGACTGGGAGGATTTTAGCAGGTATCCCGCTCTAGTTGCTGTGTTGGTTGCATTTTTCAGAGGCTTCCTTGGACCAGACCATCAGTCGAAGGGATTCACAGTTGGTTGGGGGAGGATGCTGGAGTGGATGATTACACAGCCACAGAGGTTTGCCTGGGGGAGTTGTGTATTGGTCGACCTGTACCACGATCTCCATCAAATTGTATATAAAGGATCCATGAGTTTGGTGAGTGGAGTGATGCTGCTACAGATCTGGGCGTGGGAGCACATTGCAGTCACGAGACCACTTTGCATGAGAGATAGACCAGCGGGGAGGCCCTATGTATATGCATATTCTGGTGCAATTGTCCAGCAGAAGCTGGGCAAGGTAGAGTATTGGCGGCGGGTTTTGGATGATATTGATGTAGTGGTATGGAGAATGTATATAGATTGTGAGGCATGGGCGACAGATCATTTAGAGATGCCTTTTATCTGTAGACCATGATATCTGATAGTGCGGATGCCCTTTATTATTGAGAGATTTTTGGCATTACGGGTCCTTAGACAATTTGGATTCACACAAGGGATGCCCCAGGGCGTTGCTCATTATGGGCGGCGTAAGGGGGATCCAAGGATGGGGACTCTGCATTGGATACCAGGCAGCTTATACAGAGTATTCCACCTTACAGCCCAAGGTATGGACCGATAAGCCAGAGGTACAGGATGCAGGGATGACAAATGATTACACACAGTATTTTCATATGCATCTATTTCCACGGTTTATAGTGCCAGATGAGCCTCGGGTGATTGGGGTAGCGCCACAGCTAGGGGCCGGGATACAGGGGGATGTGGCTGGTGGAGAGCAGGCTATGGGCAGGGGAGAGGAGGAGGGAGAGGAGAGTGAGGAGAGCGGAGATGGAGGAGAGGAGGACAGCTCGGATGACGGGGATGATGGGGATGAGGAGAGACAACAGAGGTTAGACAGTCTAGGCAGAGCACAGATTCTCCGGTGAGCCAGATCCGGTGGTAGACCACGGACAGTGATTTAGGTGTCATCCTCGTCTCAACAGGCACAGATAGATGCATTGCAGGGTCAGTTGCAGACCTTTCAGGGGCAGCAGGCATAGCTACAGAGTCAGTTAGCTCAGGCCCAGAGTGTTATAGTGCAGTTATAGGCACAGCTTGCACAGGCACAAACATAGGCACAGGTATAGGTACAAATGCCCGCCCCTGATTCCCAGGTGACATAGTTGGTAGTAGAGAGGGATGCCCTTAGACGGCGGGCACTGGAGGCCGAGGGTGTGGCTCAGAGGCTTATGGGTACCGTAGAGAGTACCTCATTACGGGAGGCCATTGCAGAGGGATTTGAGACAGCTAGAGAGGCTAAGTATTACAGAGTTCGATATGGGGAGCTATGCCCTCCTGAGCGGTGAGAGCCTTATCCCCGGTCACATAGTAGGACCAGGACCCGATCACGGACATCGACACATGGCAGAGAGGTTACAAGGCCTCGATGGGATCCTTATGCAGGTACGAGTGGCAGGCCACCTCCTTCCGGACCAGCTCCTTCAGGGGCATCCACCAGCTAGTGATTTTAGGACTGATTTATTATGTATACTAAGTTTTGATCATGTCTCATGTATTATGTTTTGGACTTTTTAGTTTCATTGGACATTGGACACTTGTATTATTTTGATGAGCGATGATATGCAGTGGCGATGGTTTTGAGGATGATATGTTTGTGCATTTGTGATGTGATATGGATGTTACTTTTATGCATGTATGATATGAGATGGATTTTGATATGTGTTTATTATTTTTACAGACTAATTTTATGATGCAAGATGATTTAATGATATGATGTAAATGGATGATCTATGATGTAGGTGCAATGATTTGTAATGATGTATATATGAATTTGTTGATTTTGTGAATTTATGTAGCAAATGCATAGGTGAATAATATGAAATGAAAATGATAGATAGTGAATGTGATACTAATGATGATAATGATATATGTGGTAATGGTAATGTGATGATAATGAGATGATGATGACAAATAACAAATGGTAATAATAATAATAATGATAAATGATAGTGATGATAATGACAATGAATGAATGACATGGTAAAATTGATGATGATAAAAAATGAAGATGAAATGAATGATAAAATAAAATGAATGAAATGATACATGATAAATGAGAATGATAATGATAAATGATAATGATAAAAATGAAGTAATAAAATGAATGAACGGATGAATCATAAATGAGAATAAAATGATAAAGATGAAGTGATAAAATGAATGAATTGATGGATGATAAATGATAATGAAATGATAAAGATGAAGTTAGAAAATGAATGAATGGATAAATGATAAATGATAATGAAATGATGAATGATAGTGATAAAATGAATGAAATGATGAATGATAAATGATAATGAAATGATAAAGATGAAGTGATAAAATGAATGAAATGATGAATTGCTGAGAAAATGAATCAACTGTCCAAATGTTCTCCACAAAAAGCTCAAAACTACATGACAACCGTTAATGCCTTCATTCAGCCTTTCAAGACACTGATGTGAATCCAATATGCAGATATATACAATGATCTAATAAATATGCAACTAAATGATACTAACCAGTTTGTTGAGCCTGTTATAAGCCTTCTTGAATCATCATAGAACATTTTTTTTTAAATGTTGGAAGTATGTACAAGCATCAGAGGGGAAATGAGCGCCAATGATGACCAGAGTACAACTTTCATGATTTTTGATATAGCAAGCGAACACAAGCATCGAGGTATAATTGAACCGAGATGACCTGAGCATTTCTTGCATAAACAGACAAAGATTAACCACCCTTCTGATGCAAATGTGGAACTGTCATCAATGATATTGCTTTGGTCATCATGTCCTGTGACATATTTGCATCAGATTAACCGTTAATCTCAAGACAGTAGACAAAGAAAAATCATTCTCGTTCCTTGCCACTCTAGTTCAGTACATCATTGAGTGTGCTCCAGAGCAATGATAGCAAAAATCAAACAACTTTTGGTCAACCATGTAATACTGTTATTTCATACATTATTCAGTTTTTTTGGATCATCCAATTAGACAATGATATGGTATCTGTCGAAAATTGTTTCATGAGAAGGCTTGATGATCGAATAATGTTTCACGTGACTTGATTGTTGTCATGATTGGATCCTATGTCATAGTCTAGCTATTTTAGTATGCTCTGAAAGTTAAGTGCCCCCAGTTGAGTTTTAGCCTCGTTTATTGACACAACTTGCGGAAAGGAATATGTACAATTGTCAAGCCGTGGTAAGACATTTTATCACTCTAGGCAAAATGACGGCAGGATGACGCGATTATAACCCTAAGATGCGGAAAAGGATGCGAAAAGAAGAAAAGCTAAAAATCCAAAGTGCAAAACAAGAACTAATAGATGGAGAGGTACAGATAGCGTCTGTTTGCCAAATTTTCAATTTATGTATTTATTGCATTTTTCTGATTTCTTTTTGATTTTTTTGTATTTTTCTGTCAATAGACTGCCTGTTTGCCAGGTTTTCACCCTATGACATTTTTTTATTTTTTTGTATTTTTCGCTGTTTTTGAATTTTTTCTGGACTTTTTCTGCTGTTTTTGTATTTCTTCAGGACTTTTTCTGCTATTTTTGTATTTCTTCAGGACTTTTTCTGCTGTTTTTGGATTTCTTCAGGACTTTTTCTGCTATTTTTGGATTTCTTCAGGACTTTTTCTGCTATTTTTGGATTTCTTTAGGACTTTTTCTACTATTTTTGGATTTCTTCATGACTTTTTCTGCTTTAAACATAGTATTTCTTAAGATGCATACTGTTGATAGGTTCATCAAACAGGTCTCCTTCTAGTGTTGATAACTTGTATGCTCCTGAACCGTAAACTGCAATAACCACGTAAGGGCCTAGCCAATTTGGTTCAAACTTTCCTTTATTTTCTCTATCTTGTTGATTACGTGGGTTCTCTTTCAGAACTAGATCCCCCACCTAAAAGATACGTGGCTTTACTTTGTGATTATAGCTGCGAGACATCATCTGTTGGTATGTTTTCAAATGGTCAGCTGCTCTCTGTCGCTTTTCATCTAGAAGTTCTAACTCTTGTAGTCGGGAAACTCTGTATTCATCATCTATTATGAGACCTTTCAATGATACCCGTAGTAAAGGTATTTCAACCTCTAAAGGCAATATGGCTTCTGCTCCATAGACAAGGGCAAAAGGTGTTGCTCCTGTTGGCGTTCGGACACTAGTTCTGTAAGCCCACAAGGCAGGATTGAGTTGAACATGCCAATATTTCCCTGAATCATTTACTGTCTTCTTCAAAATATTTAGTATAGTCTTGTTTGAGGCCTTTGCTTGACCATTCCCTTGTGGATAGTAAGGTGTTGAATATCTATGTTGAATATGGAATCTTTCACAAAGTTCATCAACATCCTGATTCTTGAAAGGTCGACCATTATCTGTAATAATGGCATTAGGAATACCATATCGACAAATAATGTAGTTGAGTATGAAGGATGAAATCTGTTTTCTAGTGACTTTAGAGAGAGGTACTGCCTCAATCCACTTAGTGAAATATTTTGTCGCCATGATGATGAACTTATGCCCATTTGAGGATGAAGGATGAATTTTCCCTACTAGATCTAACCCCCATTGAGAGAATGGCCAGGTTGGTGTGAATGAGTGAAGTTCTTGTGCAGGAGCATGAATAAGATTCCCATGAATCTAACATTTTGAGCATGTTTTAACAAAAGTGAATGATTCCCTCTCCATTGTAGGCCAGTAGTAACCCATTCTAATCAATTTCTTGGATAAGGTTAGTCCACTCGAATGAGTACCACAAATGCCCCCATGAACTTCTTGTAAAGCCTTATCGGATTCGTCACGTTTAAGACATCGAAGTAAAGTACCATCAAGACCACGGCGATAAAGGGTATCAACGATAAGGGTATATCGAGAGGATTGTCGGATAAAGTTACGTTTTTGGTTACGGGATAAGTCAGGCGTAAAGTGTCATCTTTTAGGTAGGCATAAATCTTACCGTACCAGGGTGAATCGGATCCTACCAGGGGACAGATAATTTGGCTTTCAGGTGTGTCATAGGCAGGTGTAAATAATTGTTCCACCAGAAATTCATAGCGAGTCTGTTTTCTAGGAGTTGTACCAATGATGCGATCGTAGCCATAACGTCAGCTGCTTTGTTATCAATCCTTGGAATTTGTGTGAACTAAATGTCCACAAAGTACTTTTTGAAGTCATCAATCATCTTCTTGTATGGCAACAACTTGTCATCTTTAGTCTGATAATCATCATTGATTTGATTAATAACTAGTTGTGAGTCACCATAAACTTGTAGCTCGGTAATCCTCCATTCCAATGTTGTCTTTAGTCCAGTGATGAGTGCTTCATATTCGGCTATGTTATTGGTGCATGGAAACATTAGCCTATATGACCGAGGAATGGTATGTCCTTGAGGGGTGACAAAGAGAATGCCTGCCCCCGATCCATGTTGAGTAAAAGAACCGTCGAAGTATAAGGACCATAGCTGCTTAGAGTCTGCCGTGAAAACATCAGCATCTGGAAACTCAATGTGTAAGGGGTGTTCTATTTGTAGAGGAGTGTATGCTAGTTGATCAACAATAACTTGTCCTTTGATTGCTTTGCGATCAACGTAGTGGATGTCAAACTCACTCAAAATCATGACCCATTTTGCTAACCTTCCTGTTAGTGATGCTTTACTTAGTAGATACTTGAGTGGATCAATTTTTGAAATAAGATTGATTGTATGAGTTAGCATGTAATGTCTAAATTTTTGTGAGGCAAAAACTACTGCTAAACAAGCCTTCTCAATGAAAGTGTAGTTAAGTTCATGACTAGTTAGTGTTCTGCTGATGTAATAGATTGCACATTCTTTCCCTTCATGGTCTTCTTGTGCTAATAATGCCCCCAAGGATGTCTCGGTTGCAGCAATATACAGGATCAATGGTTTTTCTGGATTTGGTGATACGAGCACTGGTGGATTCATCAGGTACTGCTTGATTTGTTGAAATGCCATTTCACATTTGTCATCCCATCTGAATGAACATTCTTATGCAGGAGATGTGTGAATGGTATACTTTTGTCAGCCAATTACACAATGAATCTTCTGATGGATTGAAGTCGCCCTTGTAATGATCTCAATTGACTGATGTTCTTTGGGGGAGGCATCTCCATGATCGCCTGAACTTTAGCAGGATCTACTTCAATTCCCTTTTCTGAAACAATATAACCTAAAAGTTTTCTTGACGTGACCCCAAAAACACATTTCTTAGGATTTAGATGAACTTTGAATTTTTCCAATCTGGTAAATATCTTAGACAGTATCTCCAAGTGTCCTTCTCTAGTGTATGATTTGGCCAATATGTCATCCACATAATCTTCCATGAATGTGTGCATCATGTCATGAAAGATTGTAGTCATGGCTCTTTGATATGTCGCCCCAGCATTCTTTAGACCAAAAGGCATGACATTCCAATAGTATGTTCCCCACGAACAAGTGAAATTTGTTTTCTCTTGGTCTTCTGGTGCAATCTTGATTTGGTTTTAACCAGAGAAACCATCCATTAATGAATACATAGCATGGCCAGTGGTTAAATCAACTATAGTGTCAATATTTGGAAGCGGAAAGTCATCCTTAGGGCAAGCTTTGTTAAGATCTCTGAAATCAGTGCATACTCTAATGCGTTTATCTGGCTTTGCTACTGGTACAATATTGGAGATCCATTCTGCATAGGCAATTGATCTTATAAAGCCTGCATCGAGGAGCTTCTTGAGTTCTTATTTAACCAGTAGTGCCACATGAGGGTTCATCTTTCTAAGTTTTTGTTTTACTGGTTTAGCTCCTGGTCTAATAGAAAAATGATGCATTATGAGATCCGGATCAAGACCTGGCATGTCTGTGTATGACCAAGCAAAATTGACTTGATTTTCTTTGAGAAAGTTCATGAACTCTGAGATTTCTTTATTTGTCATTGATTCAGCTACCTGTAGAATCCTTGGATTATCTGTAGTTGCAATATTGATTTCCTTTGTAGGCTCGATCAAGATGGGCGATTGCTCATGATAGTGCTCTGGGAGAGTGTCAAGTTTCCCATCAGCTGGTGCTTTAAAAAGGTTTTCACCATCTAATATGCTCTTTATTTTATCTTTTGTTTGATCTAGTACTGCTAGATTCTGGTTTTCACCACTAGATCGTTTTTCTTTATTTTCATTTTTGTAGCTAGGAGACTTGACACTCTCCTGATTAAAGACTTCATACCAAAAATTGCTAGTGGAACAATCATTTACATCATTTGTGGAAAGGAAGTTTATGATAGCTTCGTCATTTGGAAAAATAGGTATATCAATAGGTTCGGTTAGATCCCAGTCAATGAGATCAGGATGGATTAAAGGTAACAAGTCATTTGGTCATGTGAAATCGGCGATGGTTAGGGTCAAGACAGAGTTATCGGTAGGATCCGAGGTATGAGGTAGGTCAATGATGATACTATTCTCCTGATAGTCTTGTTTGTTAAAATCTGACTCAGTATCACTAGACTCATAGTTGCGTTGTGGTTTAGATTCTTATGGTTGGGACCCTGAACCTTCTCCTTTGATTAAAGTGGGCGTATACTTGTGTATGACATCTACCTCTTTGTCTCTCCAAAATTCATCATCATGGATGGTATCCCATTCATATTCAGTAGAATCTGTATCAGAGTTATTTTCTATGAAACTCAGGATTGATGCCAAACATGTCTCTTTCTTATCGGAACCTTCTTGCAGTGTAAAAACATTACCTTGTGATTGTTTGGATGGGGTAGCCTCATAGCCTAGTCTTGTTTTATCATATGCAGCAAGCCCTGGGAGATGGATAGGCTCAACTATGCCTTCTTTTCTTTTTCCAAGAGGACCATTATCATATCCCATCTTTTGCATGATGGAATACCCTTTTCCATATTGATATGTTGGTAAGGTGACATTTAGAACTGTTTCCTCCTCATCCTTATAAAGCCAGTTCAGAATTGTTGTATCTTCAAGATCCCCCATGGGGAATTTTTCTTTGATAAATTGTCCATTGAACTTGGTAGTTGGCTCTGTTTGTATTTGTGCTGATATTGATGCTGTTGATATCTGTTGTTGTATAATAGAAGGTTGTCCATGTGATCGAGGAGATATAGGTAGATTAGCAAGACAAAGAGAATATTCCCCAACTCCGCTTTCCTTGAACTACAGTTTTCTGTCAAAGCTTTTAGCTAATTGACTGATTTGTGTATCATGCTTAGGAGAAGTATTAGCAAGGGCTTCTCGATTGTTTGGAACCAAAGTATCCTGATGAGCTTTGACATTGGCACAAGTTTGGGTGTTTGAATTATCAGCTAGTATAGTGATTTCCTATCCGTCATATGGAAACTTAAGACATTGATGGTAAGTGGACGGAACAGCTTGCATTTCATGAATCCAAGGACGACCCAACAAGATATTGTATGCAAGATCCTGGTCTAGAACTTGACAAAAGGTATTTTTGATAACAAGTCCCACTCTGATTGGTAGCATGATTAGACCTTTAGATGTTCTTTCTTCATCATCATAGGCTTTGATGGTAATCTTCCTTCTAGGATCAATGGAGTCTTCTGAAAATCCTAAAGCTTGAACCACCTTCAAGGTACATATATTTAAACCAGCCCCTCCATCTATTAGGACATGTTTAACATGAAATTGATGGATCATGACCTCTAAGTATAATGATGAATTATGGGGATGAGTCATGGAAACATCATCTTTTTCAGAGAATGAAAGACATGTGGGTGAGGACAAATGTCCTACCATGGCTTGAAATCGGTTCACATCCAAATCCGTGGATACAGTTGTCTCAAAAAGGGCTTTGTCTAAAATTTCTTTATGTGCAGGGGAAATCTTCAGAAGTTCTAAAATGGAGATTTGGGCCGGAGTTTTTCGAAGTTGGTTAGCTAAGTCATATTGATGTTGAGGGAAGGTCTCAGTGGATTTCGAAGAGGCACCTTTCAAGACAACTTTAGCTTGCGCTCTCGTTGTGACATTAACTTGTCCATTGTCTACTTTCTCCTTGATTTTTATAACGTTGATTCACTCATCGTCCATATAGAGGTGACAGATTACATTGTTATCGAGTTGGTTCACATTTTTGTCCGAAGACTCTCCCTTTTGATAATTCGGTAAAGGGTTGCAAAATGCTTGGTGATCTTCATTGGATTTTTGTTGTCCTTCTACTGTGATAATTCCCTTGTCAATTAGGTCTTGAATAGCATGCTTCAAAGCTTGGCAGTTGTTTGTACGATGACCTCTGCACCTATGGTAGTCACAAAAATAAGCTTCATTCCATGATGGAGGTTTTACACTAGGTTCATAATTGCGTTGCGGTGGTAACATAAGGACATTCTTTTCAATAACCTCTTTGAAAGCAAATTCTAAGGATTGTCCTAGTGGAGTGAAAGTTCTTCTATTAGGGAAAAATGAAAAGCGTTGTGGGTTCGTGTTTGAGGTATTCCCTAAAGTGTTGTTGTTGTTGTTGTTCCCATGATAGTTTTGGTTGTTGACTGTCCCCTGATTGTTGTTTGTTGGAGGAAAATTGTTTCCTTGATTCGTGACCGAATTGACATTGTTGTAATTATTGTTACGAGTAGTATTTGGAGTACTCAGAACAAACGGCTTAGATGTGACATGATTTGCATCTACAACACCATCGTTTACAATGTTTTTTTTGCGAGTCCAAAATTTAGACTTGTCTTGATTGTTGTAATGATTAGATGAGCTAGGGTTGTCTCTGTCAAGTTTTATTGTCCCTCTTTTGACCAAAGCACTTTCGATGGTGATGGCATCCTCAATCAATTTCTCAAAGGAGGGTGGACAATGTAGATTTAAGCGATAGCTCATTTCTAAATTGAGGCTATTGATGAAAGTAACCATTTTTTTCCTTTTCAGGGACGTGTTGTGGGTACCTAGCGAACATTCTTCTCCATCTTTGAAGAAAGGTAGTGAAAGGTTCACCAGGTTTTTGTGCAACTTTGCAAAGATCAATCATGGTGATTTGGTGTTGAATGTTGTAGGCATATTGTGTTATGAACAAATTGATCAATTCCTCAAATGTTTGAACAGGAGGTGTAATCTTAGATAACCATTCCATAGAGTTAACTCCAAGGATCTGAGGGAATAATCGCAATAAATAAGTATCCTCATGGGAAAATTCCAATTTCATGTTTCGAAAGTCTCTAACATGGTCAATTGGATCTGATTTCCCATTATAACAATCAAATTTGGGAATTTCACAATGTTTAGGAAATGGAATCATGTTGAGACTTCTATCAAAAGGATAAGGACATATGTCATCCAGAGTGTATTTCTTGGTTGTGGTCCCCCCTTGTAACTCTTTGACTTGTCCTTGGAGTGCTTTAAATTGTTGTGTAAGAATAGAAAAATAAGATGGGGATGTTTCTTCTTCTTTGTTCTTTAATTTCTCAGTATCAAAATCCTTAGGCAGTTTAGCTCCTTGATCCGCTAAGAAGAGAAAATACTTTTCTTTGTCGCGTTGTAGAATCTTTTCAAGGGCTTTAAGAAACTTGGGGTCTTGTTCAGCCTCTCTAATGTGAAGTTCTTGCTCATCATCACTATCTGTGGGAGTTTTGTTCGTGTCTTTGTTCTTATGAAATGAATTTTCCTCTCTATCAGCCATATTGTTGTCACTGAAAAGAGGATTGTGACTCACACTAAAAAGAGGGCTATCACGTTCACCTTCTTCTTGAATGTTGTGGGTGGGAGTTTCTTGTTGAGATGTTTCTCCTAGTTTGTTGTGTTGAGATCTTGTAAAAACAAGCATATGTAAGAAATCCTAGGATATGATCGAAGGTTACTGAAGGATTTGACTAGGATTGAATATTCAATTGAAGGTTGTGGTATATTCTCAAACTCAAGAGGTTGATTAAGATTGTGATGTTGAGATAATGCTAATCTTTGATAATAAGCTTGAGTAGCCAAAGGTTCCACAGTGTAATCATCAGTAAATCCTCTAATATAGTCTTGGTATCTATGGAGAAATGTGCAATAATGGAGTAAGACGTGTCGACTCTTATACAAAAATTCTCTATGGTCTAAGTTTTCTTTGTAACTTAAGTTCATTTTGGGCTTCTTGATCCTATTGAAGACTGATTTCTTGGTGAACTTGGTTGATTTCCACTTTCTCAACATGGGAGAGAAATATCAAAGATTCAGGTCTATGTAAAAATTTTGACAGAAACCTAAAAGCACTATTTTGTTTCCTAAATGCGCTGCAGAAATAGGTATATGCGCTGGAGAAAGAATCAAATGCGCTGTAGAATACCTTGAATGTGTAGAAATAGAGCACAGATGCGCTAAAATAGTTTCCCTAAATGCACTAAAAGATGACTCAGATGCGCTGAAATAGATAGTGGATGCGCCAAAACAGAGTTTATATGCGCTGCAGTTTTTCCTAGATGCACTAAAACAGTTTTCCAAGGCAGTTTTTGACCAGTTTTGAAAATTTTCAGCTGAAGTTTTTCATGTTCTTTTTGGATGATCCTTTTTCTGAATTAAGCACAGCAAACAATCTAATTTAAGTTGATCGTAACCAAGCACAGAATAAGACAAGCACAACCTAGGTTAGGCCAGGACAATATCCACTAGATTCCACGTAACCACATTCTGTAGCGTGTGAATTTAGAAGCTTGGCTGCATGGGCTCCCCCTTACAGTGCACTCTCTTCTTAGGCCAACCAAGCTTCCAACCCCCATGAAACTCCCATGGCAAGTTGATCACCTCTACTACAAACTGCAAAAGTGTGGATGCCTTCACACCGACCGGTGTTGCGCTAGCAAATAGAAGGATTTTGGCTTACTACACAAGAGTTTTTAGTTCGGGACCCCCGTTTGAGTGGCCATACATGGGGCAAGAGATTAATCACCATTAAGGTGGCACTCCAGCCTGAAGAGGTTAAGCTCAACAGGGTTTAAGGGAGTACTACTCTGTCTGTATGACACATCCGCACAAGCAACCTTAGGTTTTCCCTTAAGATTTATATTTATATACCGGTTGGGGGTAGCTTGGTCTTAGCTCCATTGTCGGTTTGAGTCGCATTGGGGTGATGAAATCCCTAGGCAGGCCCAATTTCTAGAGTCAATAACCATTTTTCTTACACCCAGGATCGCACAAGTGCGCAAGGGGAGAGGATACTTCAATTATCAAGTCGGGGTTACACAGGGAAAAGTGGGTCTAGTTTTCTGATCACTTGTTTTGCACAGGGTGAGAGCATAATCACCTACCACTTTCAAACACAGTCAATAAGAGTAGACAGATTCATTGTAGGAGCACCAAAATCAAAATGATTTAATCTAAGTGAAGATTTTGCTTCACAACAAACATGGGGTTCATATGTAGAGGATTTTTAGAAAAATTAATTAAATAATAAATATTTAATTAATTGCCAGGATTATAGACATGACCATTTTTATGCGTATACAGGAAACAAGAAGGAAAGACAAAAGAACCAGAGGGAGAAACACCAGAAGAAAATTTGAACACGCTGAGCTCAACCCTTGTGGGAGCCCATTTAACCCACGTGCCAAAATGATAGAAGATTCCCAAGCTAAAGATTTGTTAGGAAAATCAAAGGCAAACAACTGGAAAATGAGAGACATCCAAAATAGGCACTAACAGAGGCTCTAGTTGGGGATGTATGCCCCTGGTGGGCATAGCAAGAATTTAGATCATTGGGAGAGCAGACCAAAACAAAAGGAAACCAAAAATAGCAAGGAGCTAACCGAACAAGGTTAGTAGACGCAGCAAAAAGGAAGAGACCAGGAAACCAAAAACCTAACCTAATGTTCATGGAAAAAGAAATGCTTCAGATGAAGCACCATCTCGAGAATTTTCCATGAACAGGCAATTCAAGAGTTACATTGTTGATTCATTCCTTTGTTTCACCTGATGACACTAGGCCACCAAATGAAAAATGAGAGCCAGCTTTTACCTCTATCAAAAACTTGATTCTTTGTTGCCTTCCATAGAAAAAATCTGATAACACTGTCATGAACTGTCCACAAACTAGCTTGGTCACTGGCCAATCCCATTGAATTACTATGCTTTCCAATGTCACCAACTATCTTTTCAAACTACAACATGCAATCAGACATTGACCAGAGATTATCATCATTGTGGCATTCTACCTTGGACAATTCATGGTTACGTTTTACGGAATGCTCATTTGCTTGGACTGGGAAATAAAAACATTCATAGTCCACTTGATCCTTGACATCACAAAAATTGTCATCAGAATCAGTCTACAGATCAAACTGAAAGCTCTGATAAACAACTTCTTCATTAACATGTAAATCATCACTGCACACGTCAATGGCAAAAAACTCATATTCAGGAGTATATGTATACTGGTTACTGCAACATGGGCACATCTTCTTCATTCTAGGTTCAATGGTGTGCACTGATTCATTATTCACATCAGCATTTAGCTCAAATTCAAACACCCCAAGTGAGGGCTCAAGTAAATCAACATCAGTAGGGATAGCAGGGAGACCACTATGTGTATTAGTACTCAGAAGATCAGGGGCATCAAACTAGGAGCAATTGTATCCAGCTTCACCCTCCACCACATGACATTCATCAGTGTATGAACTATGCTCAAACTCCTCAGAATGAGTACTTGAGACTTCACTTTCATCATCATGATCACTGATCACACCATGGCATGGGATAATACCCTGTTCCTCATCTACTTCTACATCCTCTGAGACACTACAAGAAAAAGATTCTTGCATGTCTACTCTGTCATTATCCCATGTGTCATTAGCTTCATCACTGCCGCAAGGACTTGCACATGTATCAACTGTGGGTTGAATGTAATGCTCATCTTATGGCATGTTCCCTTCATTTATTTGCATTGTTGTCTGATTTTCCTCAAGAGGAGAATTATTGTCTTCACTCTGAGAGTGAATTTTGTGCATAACCACGTTTTGCTGATTCAATCATCCTTATCCAGTTAGGTACTTGGTCAAAGCTATGGGGCTTCAGATCTTCCAATAACATATTCAACTCAAGTTCATAAATCTCATAGAACAAATCAACGCATTCGGAGTCATCAGGTCTGGAATCTTCTAAAATTTCTACCAAGTAGTCCAAAAGTCTTGAGAACAACCTATATGGTGATTCTCCTTCCTGCCTCTTGAGATCATATAATCTTTGAACCAAAGACTGTTGACCCATTCTGCAATCCCTTTGAGGGCATGGTACAACTTATCTTACTTGCATATTTTTACCTTCCATCTCACATGGAAACCCTCATGAACTAATACTCAATCACTACTAACCTCGTACAAGGTTCTCAGTTACAACATTCATGAATCTAAAATACTGATTGAATAAAAATGCCCTAAGATTATTTGAGGCACAAAACATACTTCACTAAATGTAATAGACATTACATATTATGCACTTTGAAGTATGTATAAAATTTCTATTATCCTTTCCCTTTGGTAGTGCTAGATCACTAGATAGGGAATCATCATTTCTTTCTAAAGTGTTCAAAAAATGTGAAGAATACCTGAAAATGTTGCAGCTATGGAACTATTCTTTGAATCTTCAATAGGTTCACCTTGACAGAGTCACCACCTCTTTGTAGAGGATAGAACTTCAAATGGTATGAAGCTCACTTACATGTAAATCTTTCTCTGAGTTCCATCTGACAGAGCACCATAGATCTTGTAGCTTTTAGGTTCACTGCAACAAAACTTTCTCCAGGCCTGAGATTCTTCAAACTTTGAACATAACCAACATGGAAGACAAAGATATGACTCTATTGCACACAATACGACTTATAAGGCCAGATTCAGCTCATTCCCCAGTGGAGTCACAAATCTATTGGTGACTCAGATGGTAAAAATGAGAAATGCCACTCTGAATATCTGATTAAGAATTTTCTTTGTATCTCCCCAACAGAGTCGCCAATCTGTTGGTTATTTTTCTTGTAAACTAGGTTGGTCTCCTATTCTAACTATGGAGTAGCAAACTCCAATCAAGGGCAGCTCGGAGGACCTAAACCAACTAACAAGATCAAAAGATCTTATGCACTTTACGCTCTGCAGAACCAGGGTGGGTATACCCACACAATGCCTCAAATAAGAATAGACATTGCTTTTTATAGAAGATATCTCCTGATGCCAAGCGTTGAGGACCTCAAATAGGGCTAGATTCTTAGTAGCTCAACCTTGAAGCAACAAGGAGGTAGGACACAAACTAAATAAGGATATTCGATGATTTATAAATTGTTTCTAAAGGGAATAGGCTGCAGGACAGACCAGTGCCTAATTTTGGGCCACAGAGTCAAACACAAAAGGGGAAATCACCTGCAAATAGACCTCAACCAATGGATCTTGTTTTTTTGATGCCTTACATCAACTATCAGTGCCTTACACTGACAATCTAGCTCTTGTAGCAACCAGACTCTTCTTACCGAATCCTACCTGCAAACAAGTAATCACTACTATCTGTTCAAAGGATTTAACTGCTTCCTTGAAGCAGACCTATCAAAAAATAACACAGTCTCATGAAGTATGAGAAGATGAACAAAGACACCTTATGCATTCATTCAAATGATTAAAAGCACACAAATAAGGAGACAGTCTGATAACATGCATGAGAGACAAGCGTCTTCATGTTTTCATTGCTCAAACTGATTGTATTTACAAAAAAATTCAAAATTACAGCTTACAGACTCAACATTAACTCAAGACTAAACACTAACCTATCCTAGATTGATCCACCAACTCAGAAAAATGGAACTGAACCAAAGGAACCAAACCCAAGGGACCGAACCCTTACATCTGGCCATGAAATTCTCCTTTATAGGAACAGGAGAAGCAACAAGCAACCGGCCAGATGAGATTACATGTCATCAGTAGATAGGGATAAACCCTAGAATAGCTCGTAGGCCAAGTCAATATTTCCAACTGCTTCACTGGTCTCATAAAAGCCTCCTTTCAGATTGTTGCAAGAAAGACATTCCCGCATGAATAGAGATCAATCAACCTGCACCAAATCTGCTGCCGAATCTGCACGCCCATACTCGAGCCATGATGTCCTTATCCCAGAGTCGCGTCACCATGAATGTTGGCTCGGCGGAGCCAGTGACCAACTTTTTGTTGCTATGAATGTTCCAGGCTTCTGGCGCGAACATAACAGAAACCCTAACTGTGGTTTAGTTTCAAACTCGACCATTGATCATCCATGATCAGATGGCCGCCTTTTAAATATCATTGGACCATTGAAACAGGCCTCCACCATTGGCAAGAGGCTAGCGAGTCGGGGAAACATCACACAGAGTCAAAATGCTTCATCGAAATGTATTTCCTTTGTGTACTATCCATTCGCCAAGACAAGGGCATATCCCTCACTGAAGCAATCCTTTCACTTTGTTCACAGTCGCTATAGCCACCTACCATCGACGAGACATCATAGAGATTTCACCAAGCTTCATCGAAGACATCATTTCAAGTCATTGTGACTTATAACATCTCCTGCCGACGAATTCACTTGCCAAATGTATGTCACTATAGCACGCAATCCTTGGTGAGAGGTTATGTAGACATTACATTGTTATACCGAGAATACCACGTGACCATTTCGATTCGCCAAGACTTTTAGAAAGTCCTGCCGAAGGCAAATCTATCGTTGATCGATATCCACTGAAAGTCACTGTGACATATTGCTATCGGTGAGATGTTATGAAGACTAAATTATGTTTCACTGAAGATCACCCGAGGTCATTCATATTTGCTAAGACAAAATGGTTCTCTCACCGACAAATTCCACCTATCGCCATAACATGAAATCCTCGGTGAGACACTATGTAGAGTGAAAATTTATGCCGAAACAACCGAGCATGTTAGGTCGCCGAGAGAAGAGAGAATTCTTGCCGAGTGCCGCTTTAAATCATGTTGGCAAGACCCGACCCCTTCACCAATACCTCCCACTGCAATACAAAACATATGCCAATAGAATCCCAAAGTGCATCCATCACCGAGACATCAGAAACTCGGCAAGAGGCTAGCCCGATAGCCAGAAGATATGTTGATAAGGGTTCCCGCCGATAGACATCCACAAGCACTAGTCGGGGAAACAATATATCTTCGCTAAGACCTTATCCCGAGAACCCTGACTTATGCCGAAACACATCCATTCACCATCGGTCGGTATAACATTACAAATTCCTTGTGACTTCACACTGATGGCAATACACTTTGCTGAAATGCTCATTCTAAAGCGAGTCAGTGTGACACTTCATTTTCGACAAGACCTTATCCTGACTATATACCAACTCACCGATGGGAAAATCCCATCGGTGAGACACAAAGAGGTCAGGGAAACATCTCTCGGACTTCAACCAACATAGGCCGATAGAAAGAGAACTCAGGGAGACAACACGGGGGTCGCCGAAAGGCTATCCCGAGAGCCAAAAGTCACAACGAAGGCAACGCAAGGCCGGTGAAAATGGTAACAAGGGGCCGGTGAAGAACAAGAGACAAGGCTCGGGGAGGAACTTAAGTGATACGTGCACCGGCCAGACCATTCACCAAAGAAAAAGAACAAACGGCTAGAACAAAAGAAAGAAACCTGTAGACCTGAATAGAGAAAACAAAAACCCCATCCAGGGTTTAAACCCAAGAAGGAAACAAGAAGGCAAGACAAAAGAACCAGAGGGAGAAACACCAGAAGCAAATTTGAACATGCTAAGCTCAACCCTAGTGGGATCCCATTTAACCCACATGCCAAAATGATAGAAGATTCCCAAGCTAAAGATTTTTTAGGAAAATCAAAGGCAAACAACTGGAAAATGAGAGACAACCAAAATAGGCACTAACAAAATTAATAGGATGTTGTCATTGGCGGAAGGGCCTGGCTTCTGTCTTAAGAGGGATGGTGTGTGTGATAATGGAGGTGTCATATGTATTTAGATCTTCATAGCTCCATGCCACCACATCATGATACCTCTGCAAAGCATCGATGATTCCCTTTTTTTTTAAAGCGTGCATACTTTTCCAATAAAAACATTTTTTATCTCCTCGGTTATCCCGAGGTTGTAAGCATCACATTGGTTGCTTATTGCTTCATTCTTTATGTGTTGATCCTGGTCCCTAATCTAATCCAAATCAAATATGTGTTCAAACTAAACCATGCCTCTGGGAATTGTGTTTGTTTTGAGGTTGACAACTCCTTCTATATCTAATTTGGCCTCCTTGGGATCAGTTTCATCAATTATTTGGGTGGCGAAGACATCAGAACTCATGATGAACTCAAGGATATGTTTATCATCATTGAAGACCTAAAAATGAGTGACATTATCTGGGACAGACGGTGTGGATTTCAACTCAACTGTGAATTTCTTAAGCCCAGACAAGGAGAAAGGTTGCAAAGTGTTGGTTGCCTGAGCCAAGGCATCGGTTGTATAATTTTGAGCACGAGGGATCAGTTGTATATTAAATGCATCTAAACCTTCTAAAAGATCCCAAACCCTATGTCTATAGTTTTCAATTCTTTTATCATGGCAGGAATACAATTTTCTAACATGTTTAACTAGGAGTTCAGAATCACCGAACACTTGCAGCATTTTGACATTTTTCTTTAGGGCCATAAGAAGACTATGGACTAACCCCTCGTATTCTGCTAGATTATTGGTACAATAAAACTATAGATTATGGGTAGCACGAAGGTCTTACTTGTTGGGATGATGAGTTCAAACTCGGCACCAGCTCCTTGTTTTGATTTCAATCCATCAAACCGAAGCGTCCAAAATCTAGAAGGCACTTTGACTTCAAGCCCAACTAGGCTTTCGCTTCTTTCTGGTGGGGTGGTCGCCTATGTGACCTTCGGGGAACCTTCCATCTCAGTGTATTTAATAGCAGGTGGTTCTACTAGCACCTCCTTTGGTGTTTCCTTCTGAGGGATAGCTGATTTTTTCACATGCTCTACGAATGTTTGGCACAAGCAGCAATCAAACTCGGAGTGGGCAGCATTGTGAATTTTGTACCAATTTGGGAGCAAGAGATCCTGGAAACCCATTTGAGCACCCAAATTGAGTTGGTCCTTTGTGCATTTTTCCATGAATTCTTGGAAACCATTGAGTAGCCCCAAGTTGTTGTCTTTATTAGGTTTATCATCTGATTCTACTAGCATCTCTGTATTCTGAGGGATTTGAGTGAATTCAGTTGGAGGGTTGCATTGCACCAACAGTACTTCGGTAGCAAACTCTTCTTGGGGTTCAACTTCATCCTAGCAGGAAAAGGAATAGTAATTTCCCAATTCTATCTCAACAAATAGCACCTCATTTACGTTGTTGTACTTCATGATCATGTACTTCATATGCGGCTCACGGTCTATACAGATTTGATTTGGGAGCCCTTTCCATGGCAGCCACATGTGAGAATGGTCAGTGGTGGCATATCCATTCAACATTCTAGTGAAATATCTTCCCAAAATAAGCCCATATGCATTAGGAATGTTAGCCACTTGGATATCAACAACCTGTTGTATCCTTGGATCTACAGCAATTTGCATCGGGATTTGATTCATTTCTCCCATGTAATGTTGATCTTTTTCTTGTCCAAGTGGGTCACCTTTCTTCTTGAGGGTGTGGGAGTAATCCCAAGAGCCTTGTATACTTCCAGAGGCATAACATTGGTAGACGCTCCTGAATCGAGTAGGAAGTTGTGGAAATTCTTCCCAAATATCCAGATGGTGGTAAGGAAAGGTGGGGTTTCAAATTTTCCTTGGAAGAGGCCCGGGTACCTATCCATCTAAGCTACTTGCATCTTGTTCTTATCGCCAGTTCTATCCTCAGTCTGCCCAGATGGCTGATCTTTGGAAATATGCCTATTGTTCTGATTTGGTTCCTTTTTTGGTCACTTACTTGTAGATTGATTTGAGGGAACATCCTTCCTTTTCCCTGTACTATCCTGAACTGCAGGTTCTCGTCTAGGTTCTTCAAAGGTGACTCTTTTGGCTGATGTTTCTTGTGTCGTGTTAGAGGATGGGGTACCATTGAGTACCCTGAAGAAGGCATGCCTTACAGCAGGGACTTTGAGTAGTTCAAAGGCAAATAAACTTATTTTTACTTTCTTGAACTCTTATGCCACATATTCACCGATTTGTTCAATCTCAAAGTCAAAGGCTTGGCCTATAGTGGAACTAGAAGGTTGGGACTTCATTTGATTTGACTGGTTTAGGGGTTGGCCTTGGAGCTAGTTTTGTGACTGATTTTGAGGCCTATCCTTATTAAGATACTGAGTGGATACATGAGAAAGCCCAGGATTGTTGTTGGCATTAGGGTCAGGCAGGGTAGTAAAATTGTTCGGCAGAGTAGAAGTCATAAAGGGTCCACCTGTCTGCCTATTCCTCAGGAAGTAGGGAGTTTCTCTTTGGTGGAACATGTGAACTTCATCTCTATGTGTTTCTTCCTCATCTAGTGGACCATTATCTACTGAATCAAAAAGTTGATCCAAGGTTTGTTCATTACTTACCTCCTGCACTTCTTCGCTCTCAATGGGGGTGGGCTCAACCTCAGGCTGATTACGATCACTTCATGGAAATGGTGTTTGGTTTACCATGAGATAGGAAGAGTCATAAGGCTTAGATGGAATGAGGTCTCGTCAACCAGCACTATCAACAACTTTTTGGACGTCCACTTGGAAGATTTTAGTGGCTATTAGGAATTCGGAACAATCCAACTCAAAGTTTTTGTTAGTTTTGTGGATCTAACACCATTTGGACAAGGCTACTTCAACAAGGTACACTCCACTAGTCTTCTTTTCATTGTTGGCAGGATGATCAAGAGGAGTAGGGATTCCTCCGTTATTGGGTCGTGCATTCCACATACAATTCTACCACTGAGAAGGTCTCCTTTCAAATTTTTGATTTGAATTATGTCCTCTATCATAGTTTGGCCTGGAAGAGGTGCATGCTTCTCAGTTGTCCCTACCATCCCTGTTGTCTCGGATTTCCCAATTAAAATTAGCCTGGATGCTACACTAGGATGCCTACAACTAATTATTCTAATTCTTTAAGTGTGTCATTTCCGTAGAAATTTTCCTTCTCATCTCAGTTAATTCTTCAATTTTTTCCTTCTCAGCACTGCTACTCGGTTGCGGTACTGGATTTTGGAGAAAGACAGGCAGGGCCACCAGCTAATTTTGATGTGTTGGAGGGAATTTTGGGCTCGGAAAGTACAATGGTGCTTACAACTGCTGAGAGTAGGCTTGTTGTTGTTGTTGGGGAGCCTGAGTATAGCTTTGTTGTTGCTAAGGTTGCAAATAAGAAGGCACGGGAGGTTCATAATTCATTGGTTGTCCAAGGTACAGAATGATGGGTAGCTGAGGCACCTGGTCCATAAGAGGAGTCTGATGAACGAATTCTTGATTAAGCCCTTGAACTTGCATTGGGTGAGCCACGGATCCCAAAGAAGGCAACGGATTGGAGATGTTTTGTCCCAAATATGCACTGGCGACAACCGCCTCCACATAAGAAGTTACTAGTGTGGTGAGTGGTGGATGCATCCTCTTTACCAAAGCCGATGTGAGATTATCTAATGTTGCATAGTAGATGGGGAGGGCTACAACATTGTTATGTATGTATGGATCATGAAGTCTCATGAAGGTACGATGGAAACAATCATTAAAGGATCCAATGGGTTCATTAACTTCCCTCTAGACAGACATAAACTGTCGGTATAGCTCTGAAGGGCTGATTGGAATCTTATACTTCTACAAGAAAGCATTCTTCATGAGGTCCCATGAGGTAACAGACCCTCTCAGAAAATTGATGTACCCATAAAAATCCTTCTCACCCAACGAGTATGGAAAAAGGTAGCATGCAACATCCTCATGACTGATTTGCATATACGTAATCATTGTTTTAAATATCTTGATGTGTTCTTTTTTCCTTCTTTGTGGGCTATGAGGATTGAATTTTGAGCAGAATCCCTCCAGATTCTTTGGCATGTCATGGTAAGCGTCGAAGTGCAATGGCAAAGGATTTTGCACCAACCAAGCCATGGCGGGAGGCAGAGGTGGTAACGGCTGTTGTGGGACAGCAATCTGGAGTTGTACCTATTGTAAAATAGTAGCCTAGGACAGCACTTGGGTTGCTATTGTTTGGACTATAACTTGAACTTATAGGGCTGGGAGAGAGGCAACTTCCTGGCTGCTGGAAACAAGAGGTGGAAAAGAAGTTTGGTATGGTTGGGTGGAAGATGGACAAGAGCTGAATGGAGATGGAGATGGAAGGGAATTGGATGGGGTAGAGGAAGAGGAAGAAGTAGTGTCTCCTCCCTTAGTTCGTTTTTCCCTTGTAGGGGGCCGTAGCTCTTGAAATTCTCCCTTGCTTGGTGTCGACCGTAGAAATATTTGAAATCTTTCCAGGGAGAATGATCCAATTTGATAAAGGTTCACAAGGCCCTCCTTCTAGTGTCATTTTTTTTTATGGGTGTTTTTCACACTTTGTCAACACAGGCAGTACACATATTCACTACATCTCTTGAAAGGAAATCTCCAACAGCAAGTTGTTGAAAATATCCCAAAGGTCTCTTGGGTGTCAGGTCATGACTTCCATGGAACCCCTCAGTTGATGTTTGATGTGATTTTGCTAGTAATCATAGGGCAAAATTACGTAGCTGGATCTGGAGTGGATCTTAAAATCTTAATTTTTTGAGATGAGAGTTTAAGGTGCACTTTGTTGTAGGTTCAGACAGCAGTCTAAAACTTCAATGTTTTTTTAAAAGTTTTGGCTTGACAATATGCAATGAACCTTAACATAGGTTGTTTCTTAAAATTAAAAAAAGCGGGAAAAGAGAAGGGAAGAGGGGAGGTTCTTGGATTTGTAACTACTTGTGAACAGTGATCATGGAGTTCTTGCCATGGACAACTTCTTTCAAATAGATTTTCACTTAACCAGAAAATTCACAGTCTCATGAAATTTGTGCTATCTTCTAAGGCTTGTAGATATTTCACCATTCATTCACCATATACATGCATGAACAAAGATAAAAGTGTGGAGTAACTTTGAATTCAAGCCCAAACTAAATTTATACGGCCATTTACCAATAGCAAACAGCAGAAATTATGGACTAGGAAAGCATCTACACACTAGAAATTTCTATAACCACAAAACAACATTACTAAAATCTATCCAAGCAATTTAAAGCTAACTAGAACAGCAATGCAAATCTAAATAAAACATCTAACAATGGGAGATTGAATCATGAAACATGTGAGGATCTCATAAAATGCACCAAGTCAATGTATTTTCATTAGAAATTTTTGCAGCATGTCTTTACAACAACTCAACTCCCTTTGAAAATGAGAGGAGACACCCTGTTTATAGTGCCTAAAAACTAGAATGAATGGCCAAGATTTAATCTCATTGTGTGGCCAAGATTCACTACAAACTAGGGTTCTACCTACCCCCCTAATATATTACAATTTAAAATATAATTTTGTCTTCATCCCTATTTCGTCCTCTAGTGACATCACTGTAGCATTTTGTCTTTTGTTGATTATTTTTTTTGTTGTAGCTATTTCTTTAGAAGCTTTTCACTGATAATAGGGTTGCCTTCCTACTTCTTCAAAGCTTCATATTCCATGAATTTCAGAATTACCAGTTGGAGTTTGTTGACTTCTATGATTTCAGACCCTAGTACCTGATAACTCCATTCCTTGGAATTGTCCTCAAGCCTCTTCCAATCTTCATCATACTTGGCGGCCTGATCTCTAAACAGCTCCAACTAGGCAAAGGCGTGAGTAGTGAAACTCATGAAATCCATTGTTATCTCATCTGACATCCTGTCTTCCATCCTTTTCTGGAAATGGGGATTTATTTTCTCTGGATCAATTGGCACCGCAGGCATGTCATATCCCGTCATTAGCCTCAAATATCGAGCACAATCCGCTCTAATTTCTTTGACCCATTCAATATTTGGATCCACCTTATCAATTACCTGCTCCAAACTTTCTCTCTTGTTATCAAAGTCCCAATTCCACACATCCACTAGCCAATGATAATCCCTCTTTAGTGTGAGCACGTTTTCCCATGTGGATTTTGGTAGTCGGAGGATTGCATCGATCTTTGGATAGGTGGACTTATATGTTGCAAGGAAGTCGGTGTAGAGCTTCTTTGTGCCTTCCAAAGATTGTTGTAAATCCAGGAACTTTTTGGTTGTTCAAATAGCCCAACTGACACCCATGTTCTCAACGTATAGAACCTGTAGGAACCAGCTCTTTGTAGTTTTGTCCAAGTTCATTATTTTTTCTAGCTTGTCAATTTGTCCCTTGGATAGCAATTGGGGTGGAGTCATGGATGTGGTAGGCATGTCTTCAAATGAAGACCATTGTTAGATGTAAGCAATTAATTCAGCCACTTGTGCTTTAAGCTCATCCTTTGATACTTTATCTTGTTGTATTAGGTGTGCCACCGTAGCCACTAACTCCTCGAGGTGTTCCACCTTCTACTCTCTAGTAGTAGTTCCCAAGTTAATGGTGGAGATATTATAGCTTACTCCCTCTTGGCGTACCACCAGTGTTGCCACTTGCACAATTCGAGATCCAGAAGCTTCCATCGTTACCTTGGATCTGACTTTGAGCTTCTTCTCCTTCCTGGATGTGATCTACGCTTGGGCCAGGATAGCCTCTAGCCTTGCTCTTGGATCCTTCGGGGTAGGAGTCTTCTTTTCAAGTTGCCTCTCTAGCCATTCGGGCATAGTGGATTTTCCTTTGGGCGATTCTCGATTACCCTCACCTTCCCTTGTTTGGATCTTTATTTGTTCACCTATGGGAGCCCTTTCTTTCAATTTACTATTGTCTCCTTCTTCCTCGTAGAAGTCTTGGATGAACGTGAGGTATTTGATGGGAGGCTTAGTAGGCAATCGCTCCTGTTGACTTTCTTCTATCTCAATTCCTTTCTTCAACTTGTTTGTCCTCATGCACATGCTCCTCGGGCTTGTTTCTTTCTATATCTCCTTCTTCATAAGGAGGTGGCACATCCTCCTTCTGTTCCCCTGTAGGGAGTCCCACATTTTTTGCTTCCCTATCACCTTCTTGCCCTTCTTCTCTAGGTGATGGCCTTTCTTCCTCTTCTTCATCGTGCTTCAATTGTCTAGCCATTTCCTCTTCAAGATCATCATTGAAGGTTTGTATAATGGTTCTACCACCTGCACCCTCCTCTTCATTTCCACTCTCAGAAGACCTTGTTTCTTCTTCTTCACGAACCACTCTGTCAATTTTTTGGTGTTCATACTCTGTGTGTTTGCAGTACTCATCAAATTCCTCCTCCACTTCCTTCAAAGCTTCTTCCTCCTGCCTCTCCCACTCTTCAAAAATTAACATTGTGGCCTCCATTGTTGGGGCCCCGTTGGAGATTGTGATGGCGTAGCACTGGCAAGGACCTGTGCTAAGGCAGCTTGGATGGTGGGATCCAAAAATATCAGAGAAATCTTAGAGGGGACATTTTGAATATGCCTCGAGAAAGCTTCCGGTAATGCGAGTGCGGGCATTGGTGTTGTCACTGCTGCCAATGGGAGTGATGTAGTAGGTGACATGGCGGAAGAGGAAAGCGAAGAAGTTGTGACAGAGGAAGAATCAACCATTATTATGGGCCCAGCTAGGGGAGAGGAGGCGAGATGGACTGAGATTTCCACCACATGTGGGGATGTGGTGACCATGACTTGGGAAATAGATGATAGGGTGGCGGAGATAGGGAGAACTGGAGGAGGTCCTGGCTGATCTATTTTCCCCTCCTCACCCTCTTGAATTGTTGGCTGCTCTACAGCGCTTCCCGCCTGTTTGGGCCTCTTAGAGGGTGAGCCTGTTGACTCTTTCCTTGAATAAACTTTTGGGTCTGGAGACTATTCTGCTTCAATCCCTTTCCTCTTCTTTGATCTTCTGAGCGGAGGAGATTTGGATGTCTCGCCTATTGAAGTTGTAGTGGCAACATCTTTTGTGGCACTAGGCTTACTCTTTATCCCTTCATAAATTAGGACAACCCCTTGTTGCTTTAATCGGGCTACTTTTCCCTTAACCCATTCTTCAATATGAGCCATGATTGGTTTAGTTATAATATCGAGGTCATCGACCTCCTGCTCATCCCAATCTATTGTAGGCAGTGACAAGTTAGCGACTGCGTTATAACTGGGATCCATGATGGTGCTCTCATCCTCCTCGAACTAATCAAGTATGGGAAATAGTTGCACCCTTCTTACGAAGTGCACAGTCATCCGCATGTAATGCCTTGTGTGCACCTCCTTGTCATCTTGGAAATCTACCCAAAAATATTCAACGTGATGTAGGTGGGCATACCCTGGTCCTAGTTCCTTTCTTACATGCCCATATGGATCCACCCATGGGCGAGCAGTGTATAGGTGAAAATGGTACTCCACCAATTCCTTCTCAGAATTCCCAACACACTGGAAAGTTTGTAATTTGTACATTCCTTGAGCGAAGGCTAAGGGATAGGGGATCCCTGCCAAAGGTCTACTACCGAGGACTAAATGCACATGCTACAACTGTCAGGAGAGTTCTAATAGTATAATTTGGTCATTGGGCTATTAGGGCAGCTTATTTGGCCTTTTTGTGAAACCCTGGGCACGAATATATGTTAATTTTGGGTATTGTAAAAATAAGGTGTATTTCTTCAAGAATGTCTGAGCACTGTGAGAGACCCTCCTTTCAAAATATCCTCCAAGCAAACTGATGATGTGGCCGATAAAGGCGTCATTCACCCTGCAGTACTCCTTGAAATTCCTAAACTATAGCTAAGGATACCTGCCATAGACCATCAATCTTTAGCCTGGTTCCTCATCGGGTGCCACAAATAATATGTTCTATTGCCTCGTCTCATCCAGTGAGTAGACCACATAGGAGGTCATGTATAACTTAGAGCTCTTCTTCACATTCATAAACTACTTGTGGAGGAAATCGCTTATGATGCCTCCCCAATAGAATGAGGCTTTCATGGTGACATCTTCGTCCCCACGGAGGATCTCTTCAACAAAATAAACCATCCACTCTTGGAAAAATGCAGCAGTAGGGAGGCCCATCACCCTACTCAACATGGCTACCAGGTCGTGGTAGTCCTCATAGAAATTGTTGTGAAAGAGTTCTTGAGGAACTTTTGCAGTGTTGCCCCTTTTCTCCTTGAGCCAGTACTGGTTTATTAACTTTTTGCACCCCATAGGGTCCTCATCGCATGTTGCCTTACCTTCCTCCATGGTGGGCATCTCCATCTCCTCAAAAGTGGGAATGTGGAAATTTTTAGTAATGGCCTCAGCTGACATATCAGCAACCCTATCAATGATGGTTCTTGTTTGTGGCTAGTAGGCCTGCCGGAAATCCATGACCAATTCAAGGGCTATGAGAGACGAGGGGAAGCCTGTAGCTTTTGTAATCCCACTTTTTCTGATTAATTTGGCATTATTAGTTTTTGGGTAGATTATAACCCTTTTTTTGAACTCATCAATATTGACATGGCCGATATTGGTATCTGTGATTTCCTTCCAGTCGGTGATAATTTTTGAATGTAGGGGCTTACCCTAGAACTAGCACTTCATTTGGTCTTTTTCCTCTCTTCCATGATAGGTCTTTCCCACTTTCTTTCCTTTGTCCTTCTCTGTAGCTACCCCTGAGGGTCCTGCACCAGATTCCATATATCCTACAAACAAAGGCATAATGAGTGCAACTAATCACAAAAGTGTTAACATTAGTTGAAATCCCATGGACGAAATCCAATTAGACAATACATCATTCATGAAATAATACTTTTACTTTTAGATGCCTTTAGTCATTTACTAGAGGGATTTTGGACAACCTGGGCCCAAGGGGACAGATTTCCCTGGGAGGAATGTTGTTTTGAAAGGGCGAAAAGGGTAGGGGAATTTGGGCGATTTCTCTCATCTTCATACTTTGATGGTTTGAAAGGTTCGTGTTGAAGAGGGTCAAATTTGAGCATGTGGGTCAAGATTGGTTTTCAAATTTCAGGTTATTTTGATCAATTTTGGAGCTCCCAAAGGTTCAAGGCCAAAAAGCTGTCGAGACTTTGTTGTTTGAAATGGCTAGGAAGAAACGGAGTTCTGGGTTCAGAACCCCGGGGTCCGGGACCATGGAGGTCCAAGGATGGCCAATTGTTTCTTTTAAACTTTGAAGCATTCAGGCTTGAAGAGGTGGGGAGTCGTCGATCAATTGTCGTTTTGAACAGTGGTTGTTGGACGGAAGTCATGAGGAAGTGGCCTGGCGGGCCAGACCCGGCATCAAACTTGGCCGCAAGATTTCCTTGTTAAGTTTCTTGGAAAACAAGAGAGCGAAACTCGGAGGTCGAGAAGACGAGGCAACTTTTCCTTTGCATGTCGGTTGAAAGGGCATGAAATCCTGGTGGTCAAGGCCCGACGAGGGTATGGACACCAAGGTTTGATGTTCATTAGTGTTCACGGTGAATGAAGGATCGGGACCCAGGAGGCAAAAGGACACCGCTTTTGTGGTCATTTGAAATGGTGAAGACGCTACGAAAGCTGGCAAACAGACATCCGAGGACCAGGACCCAGGGATGGGTCTAGTCAGTTGATTTCTGAGTTTAACTCTGAATAGCGAAAGGTGGGGTAGGCCCTGGAGCTCAGGTGGATGGGTTCTCCCTATCGTTTTGGAATGGCAGGAACTTTACGGAAACCCAGACACGGAAGTTCTAGGGTTTGAGCCCCGGAATCGAAAACAGAGGCCGAATTTCAAATTTGTCGAGCTTAAATCTGATGGCTAACGGCCGACGAAAATATAGGGCCTCAGGCCCAAGAGGGCAACCCTCCATTTGGAGAGTTTGTTTTGTTTTGTAAAATATCAGTGGCAGTGGGTTGGCGTGGGTCCGAAGGGCGGAAATGCCCTGCGTGAAGAACGGTCACAACAAGGCCCAGTTCCAACTTCAAATTTGAGGGTGTTTTTGACGGTTTTCAAGAATTTGAATTCATGGGTTTTTTAGGTGTTGTCCTCCTTTATTAATTTAATGCATTTCTAGCCCATTTTGTTTAACTTTTTAAGCATGAATTCACAAAAGACCTCTCAGGAGGGCAGACGAAAAACCTACCTCAAAATTCTAATGGAAGAGGTTGCTAAATCTGCTAAGGATGGCCAAATGATGTCAACGAGCACGAGGACAACAGTTAATAGATGTACTGGACTCCTCAAACTCAGCTTTGAACTCCTCTGGAAAACCTGACATGTGAAAATGACAGGTCAGGCCAGGTATTTATACCACATTTAGCATTTAATATCCTCATTTAATGCCCGTATAGACGACAGGAGGGTTGGTAAGTTTAAATCCTGGACGGCAGTGGGATGACCGGGGCCCGGGGTCTGAAAAGATGTGGCCTTGCAGCCGCTTCTAAGTTCATCTTGGAAGCCTTCAGCGAAGGGGATCTCGAGGCTCGGAGGGCAGAGTTCTGCTACAATTTGGCCATTGAGAACAACAAAGTCAACATGGAGTTCTGGACACAGAAGTCCAGGGGTGCGGGCTTGGGAGGGGCAAAAGCAGTCGAGTTTTTTCACAAGTTCAAATAGGGTGGAAAAGGAGTCAAGTCCCGAGGCTCAGGAAGGCAGAAGCCTTCTGCATTTTGGAATGGTGAACACCCAGAGGAAACCCGGCCAGGGAAACCTGGTGAGGCGGGCCAGCCAGGCCCCAAGGCCGCTGGTAGAAGCAAACTGCCAAAGAGAGTCTGCAAGGCACCAGGACATAGCCAAAATGGAGGGGACAAAACATGGTCAATTTAAGATGAGAGTTTGGATGTATGTTGACCATCAAGGTGACCAAAATGGGGGCATGCAAAACGAGGCGGCGATAGAACGACCCAGAAAGGCGAAAGAAAAGAAGGTCCTTGTTCCGAACGGGGCATGTGTGCTAAGAGCACAACAAGGAATAACACTTGCACCAAACCTTTCTAACAACTTCCTAAATAATTTTTCATAAACTTGTTCACCCTTTTCAAATGAATTGAAATGTTAAAGATTTTCTTGCAAACTGGCATATTTTCCTTCCATACCACATTATTATTTAGAGGCAAGCAATTCAGGAAATACATCATAATGCATGTAGCTAGGGTACCAAACCTGAAAGAGTAGCCTATATCCTTCGT
This sequence comes from Sequoia sempervirens, assembly GCA_007258455.2. NCBI lineage: Eukaryota > Viridiplantae > Streptophyta > Pinopsida > Cupressales > Cupressaceae > Sequoia > Sequoia sempervirens. The sequence continues at coordinate 135,964 of VDFB02089982.1, forward strand.
CAATTGTACATTCTCCAACAATTGATCCTTCATCAAACCACATAGGTGAAATTCTTCACCTTTAATTATCATCTTGTGAGTGATATACATTGCACCTACCGAGGTTGATTCTTCTCTATTTCTAAAGAAGACTTTATATGAAATTCCATGTGTAATATACCTTGTTAAAGGATCTTTGATCGTTGTAATCATCAGAGCCCTCTAATCTCCCCTTATTCCAGTTAGGGCTTCGACTTCGACATTTTGAATTGATTTCTTTTTCGGAACATCACCACTTTGCACAAACTTGTTATATTTTTTATTACATCCCTAGAAATTTGATAGGGTTTTTCTAGCGTGAGGATAAACCATCCAATCTGTTCAAAATAAACCAAACTACCTCTGCATTGACAAAATAAGGAAATTTATTCCAGATTTCTAGATTTCTATGTTTCGCTCCTCCAAGCTTTTTTAATTCGACAACAGATAACGAATTTCTTATATCCTTGATTTTTTGACTACTATATTCATCCAAAGTTACTAATCCTTGGACTTGCTTCATTTTCTATATCGAGTAGGGTTCTACCAATAACCAAATAGATATGAAATTTACAAGCAATAGTAATACTTGGAGATTTTTTTGATAATTTGACTTTTCACTCCTCCAAAATTTTGCTAAAAAATCTCTCCAACTATTCTCCTTCAATGCACGATGACAAATGAGGGTTTCAAATTCCCTTTTATAACTTCTCACACTTAACTTTCTACCACATTAAATGTGTTTCCCTAGAATTTCTGGTTACTCTGCAAACTCAAACAACAAGCAAAGAATCTGACTTCGAGCCTTCAACATTTCATCCAACTCAACAAATGATTGCTAATACATTTGACAATGAATAACACAATAGTTGACAGCATCCTATGATTTTGAGCCAACTATACACAAGGGGACAAAGGATTTTCATGAGAAACTCCCCCTAGGCCAATGGCCTGAAGTCAATTGTCAGAAAAGTTACCAGAGGGAGCTTTCAGTACAACCTTATTGCCTTCATCTGATTCACTTTTCTTTACCCTTGTTTTCTTCATTTGATCTCTTATCTCTTCTACTGATGCTTTTTTTTTCCTTTGTTGTTTTCCTATGAATTTCTCCCTTAAAAAACTAGACCTCTTTTATTCATGCTTCTACTCCTGCAGAACCTTGCAATGTGCCCAAGTTTGTTAAAATTGTAGCATACTAGATTTTTCTATGTATTCCATCCATTCCACTGATTTCCTCTAGATTTTCATTGATTAGCAACATGTCCAAATCTTCCACAGGTATAGCATTTAATGTTACTTGCACTGACAGACATACTTTTGCATTCTAATCACTTATGACCAAATTTCTTGTATTTAAAACACTAACTAGAAAATGATGGGATGTTAAAGTTTATCTTTCTTCTACATTGAGAAGCCATATGTCTAAATTTATTACAAACAAATCAATATCCATTAAATTTCTAAGCATTTGGTTGCCTTACCAGATGTCTTATGCCTTTGTTCTTCTTTTTAGGGTCCTTCTGTTTAGATCTTGAACTCTCGCCCATCCAAGACCTCGCTTATCATTTGTCTCCTTTTGTCCTTTAGTTATCTCATCAGGCCTAGAAGATCTTATCTTGAACTTCTCCTTGAATTTATTTGGAGTAGTAAGCTCATTTCTGAGAATGCCTACTTGTCTCTCAAGCTCTCATTCACTGTTTTTGGATTGTTGCAGTTCAATCTCCAACTGAATGAATCCACCATTAATTCTACTACATTCTTCAAATTTTTCTTTCAATATTGGGCCAAATTCTCCTCTTTCTTCTTTCTTTCTTCAATCTATTTGGTTAACTTTATTGCCACATATTCCATTTCAAGCTTTAGAGTTGCATTGTCCTTAGCAAGCTTTTCACATTCTTCCATTATTTCTCTTAGGGTTTGATTCAGATGGATATCATCCAAACCTTTGTTTTATTTTTTCTATAGTTGATCACATAATTCCTTCCTATTTTCCCTTGACTCATTTATTTTATCCTTCATTGATTGAATGAATTTTTCTACAGCCACAAGATTTTCTTTTAGTTCCATGACCTCTACTTTAGACTGATCAAGATCATCAAGTGCCACCATAAGCTACTATTGAAGACCACCAACGTCCATTGTAATTCAAGATCCACCTCAATTTGTTAAACTTCAGAAGAGGAACTTGCTCTGATACCAATTGTTGGACACTAGGAACATTGAGAGGGGGGTGAATCAGTGTTCAACAATATTTGATATTCAAATCAGATCTTAAAATTATCAACAGCAATAAATAAACCCCCAATAGAATTCACATCATATAAGCAGAAAGAAACATCTAAACACATTAAAGAGCTCCATAACACCAGGATTTTTACATGGAAACCCTATTATGGGAAAAACCACGGTGTGGATTAATCCACAAAGTATACTCTGCTAAAAGTATGATAAAATGGAATGCACTTGCATTCAGGCACACTGCCTAAAGCTCACTACTCAAAAGAGAAGGCTCACTGCCTTACAAGATATATTTGATATTACAAAAAAATGTTGAACTAAGAGTATAGCATCTACAAATTCTTGGATTTAGTTCCAATTAAGCACACAATCAGATTTTGGATCTTTTATCTAGTTCGCACTTCTTCTCTGCTTTGCTCTGCTCTCCTACAAAAACCCTTATGTAGCTTAAAAAAAAATCGCTCAATAGATATTAGCCCATATAGTTGTTCTACACTTTTTCACACACATACACCCTCTTACAACTTCATCTTACATCTATCATCATATCAAAATTATTTTCTGATCTCCTTTATATATTCGATAACAAGAAATTTATTATATGTCGGCTTCAAAACAAAATATAGAATTCTGGTCCATGTTGGCTCAAATCACTAATTATAATTGATGTGTACCCTCACAAGTTGGCTAGACTATAGTAGGGACCCAAATCAAAATTCCAAATATAAGAAATAGTTAAACGCATACTCCTCATACATCCACGACACGCCATATGCAATAGGTCAGCCAAAGTGAGAAAATAAACAATAAGTCATTCTTCTAAAACTCCTAACTCGTACTCTGACTAAAACGACACCACAAAACTTTCCAATAGGATAGCATACATGCTAAAAAATATTCCCTTGGGATTCACATCACAAAATAGTGATCTGGTGAAGTATTCAAATTAACTTATCAACCGAATACCCTGTACTTCATAGTTTATGTTGGTAGATTACATTCTCTTATTTCTCTTGTCGGTAGGAGCAACTTAAACACTGTGGATCATACTGTTGACTCCAGTTGCCATCAATGACAACACAAGAAGCTAAAGCAATCTCTCAAATCCATATTCCAACATCCCCATTAGCAAATTTTCCTTGATGAAGATGAAGAGGTTGAAGGGAACATTTGTGCCATAGAAATAGATGAAATGGATGTGTCTTTGAGAATACCTTCTGATAAAGAGTACAAGCAAATGATAGTTACATTGGTGGAGCAATCCGGGAATACTCACCACTTGAGAAGTAGATTTGTTAACTATGATCAAGGTAAGCCTAGCGGTATGTTCATGAAAGAAAAAAATGCAAAGAAGCGAGGAACTAAAATTGAAGAATAGGCCAAGTTTAAGAAAGAAGAGGCCAAAGCTAAAGAGAGCAAGGGACCAAGTATTTGGGCCAAAAAGGATATTGTAACCAAGAAGCCAGATGAGGTTGTTTCAATTGTTAAAGTTAAAACTCAGAAGTCAGGAGTTGATCCAGAAAAGAAACAAGAGACAAAATAGACTGAGAAGAATTATGAGCAACAAAAGATTCAAGCTGAGGAACAAAGTATAATTCCTTATGAATTTCTAAAGTATAATCCAGTTGATATGTTCCAAATTCTCTCTCAAGATAAGGTGATGGTCCCATTAATGGAAATAATGAGAATTGATGAACACAAGTAGAAGGAAATGTCCCCCATCAATGGTGCCACTAAGGATTGTGAAGATAAAGTGGTTTCTACTCATCCCCAAGTGAGTGGAAATCAATTCATTAAAGAGATAATGGAGGGAGAAATTGGTGAAATCCCTCAAATTTATTTGGGCAGCACCATCACTACTTTGCCCAGATAACATTGATCCATTATATGTAACTATAATTGTTGATGGTAAGTTGTTAAAGAATTGCATGATTGGTTTAGAGGCTTCATCAAACATTATGCCAGTAGAAATAATGAAGGATATGGGCCTGAAAATAAATTGTACATATGGCAAGTGTTATGCCATGGACTCCAAAGAAATACTAGTCATTGGAGTTATAAAATATGTCCCATATAGCTTAGTTTCCTTTCCAGATAGGGAGTTTGTCATGAGCATAGTTGTGGTGGACATCCCACCAAACTATGGCATGTTGTTTTCTAGAAAATGGAATGCCTCCATGGGAGGTATTATGCAATGTGACATTTCCTTCACTACTTTTCAAATTGAAGGAAAGGACATCAAGCTTATGAGAGAGCCAAGAGCTCCACATATTATTGAGTTTGTGGGAGAGGTACATAGAATCCATTTTGTAGATACTAGCATGGAAAACTTCAAGATTGAAGAGTTACAAGAAGAGGAAGAAAAATAACTTGCACCTTTGGAAAAGGAAGTATTGCAGCAAGCTAACAACGATGGCCTATGGAACATGCATTTTGATGGAGCTTGCTCAAAGGGAGTTGGTGCAGGTTTCATACTTATTTCTCCCAATGGTAAGGCTTTCAATTTTTCATTTCAATTATTGTTTTCTTGCACAAATAATGTAGCTTAGTATGAAGCACTATTACTTGGGTTGAGGTTAGCTAAGAAACATGGTATTAAAATTTTGAGAGTCATTGGAGACTCAGAACTTGTAGTTTCTTAGGTTAGAGGGAAATATGCATCAAAAAATACTAGGTTGAGGCAATATAGAAATTATATCTGGGATTTGATTGAACAGTTTGATGCATTTGGTATTGACTGGTTTGACAAGGGCAACAATAGAGTGGCAGACTTGCTTGCTAACATTTCCCTTTTACCAAATGATATTACCTTTGTTGAAATTTCAAAGGTTGAAGTGTAAGTCAGGCCCTCAGTTCCTAACAACATCAAGAATTGGAAATTTTTTAATGATGATGATGACATCTTGAGGTTATTGTAGTTCATAGATGAATATGAGGGTCAGGAAACTGATTTTGTAGCCTTTCTGGAAGAAGTGGATGGTAAGGAGACCATATTTGGGAATGAGATTATACATTTGAAGACTAACAAAATTCATAAAGGACTGGTAGCATTGGAAAAGGTTTTTGATGTTCTCGATAAGAGTAATGCTAAGCAGACATCCACACACAAAGAGTATTTAGAGGAAGTTAATCTTGGAACAAAGAATGCTCCAAAGAAGGTTTACATTGGCAAAGAGATGAAACCTAAAATCAAGACAATGTTCATTTCTCTATTGAGGAAGTATAGACATGTGTTTTCATGGTCATATGATGACCTAAAGGCATATAGGGAAGAGCTATTCCAACATGAAATACCTTTGAAACCAGATGCTAAGCCCTTCAGGAAAAAGAAGAGGCCAATAAATCCCACTTTGCAACCTAAAATGTAGGAAGAACTTGTAAAGTTGAGGAACATTGGGATTATCAAGCCTATTAGGTATTCTACTTGGGTTTCAAATCTTGTTCCAGTCATGAAGAAAAATGGTGACATTAGGCTCTGCATTGACTTCAGGAATTTAAGTGTGTCACCAATAAGGATATTTATCCTTTGCCAAACATGGAAGTCATGTTGCAAAAGGTAACTAGATGTGAGCTGCTATCTATGATGGATGGGTTCTCAGGTTATAATCAAGTAGTGGTTAAAGAATTTGCATAGTACAAAATAGCCTTCACAACTCCATGGGGCACTTATGTCTATGTCAGGATGCCATTTAGATTGAAAAAGGCAGGGGCTACCTTTCAAAGGGCCATGGATGTGGCATTTGATGATTTCATAGACATATTTTTAGTTGTGTATTAAGATGACCTAATTGTATACAGCAAAAAGGAAGATCATTGTATGCATATGGAGAAAATGTTTAAGAAAGCACTAGAGTATGGGATTTCATTGAATCCTTAAAAATGTGTGTTTGGGGTAAAGGAAGGTAAGATACTAGGACATATTATGTCTAAAGAAGGAATAAGGATTGATCTTGAAAGATTAGCTTCCATAGAAAAGATTCCACGGCCAAATAATGCCAAAGGAATTCAATCATTCTTTGGTCAGATAAATTTCTTGAGAAGGTTTGTCACCAAATTTTCTAAAATTATAAGGCACATTTCTAAGATGTTAAATAAAGGAGATAAAGTGGTTTGGAGTGAGGAGCCTAGTCAAGCATTCAAAAGCATAAAGCAAGCTATCAAGGAGGCTCCAATCCTAAAATCTCCAAATTTTTCCAATCATATATACACATCTTCTCCTTTTCTTCGTTCCACACCATTGCTATTCTATTGTTGCAAAAAAATGACGAGTGCTTTGAGCAGCCTTTTGCATTCTTTAGCAAAACTTTGTAGGTCACAAAACTTAAGTATGAAATGATGTAAAAGTATACTTATGATTTGGTCAAGGCTATGAATAATTTTAGAACATAATTGATGGGAGTTGCATTCATATCATTTGTTCCAAGTGCTACAGTGAAGGATATCTTCACCCAACAAGAAAATGTCGACAAGAGGTAAAAATGAATCAATAGGATCCAAGAATTCAACATTGATTTTTAGATCACTAAGTTGGTGAGATGACAAGGTTTAGCTAAGGTAATGGTTGAAACCAACTTAGAGGAAAATAAGATAAATCAAGTTGGTTGTGTTGATGTTGCAGCTATCTATGACATGCAAACTTGTGTGTGGTATAGAAGGATTGTTTAGTACTTACAAACTATGCAGTGCCCTAAGGGTATGGCTAATAATGAGAGGAGAACATTAAAATTACATGCCATTAAGTATGTCATCATTGGCAATGAGTTATGGTGGAGAATCCCAGAGGGAATATTGCTCAAGTGTGTTGATGGCAAACAGGTGTTAGAGATTTTGCAAAAAATGCACAATGGAGTGTGTGGTGGCCACTACATGGATTAAATGACTACTCACAAGATTTTGAGCTGGGAAGGATTTTGGCGGCCTATGATTTTTAAAGATTCCCACAAGTTTTTCAAGACTTGTGATGCTTTCTAGAGATTTGTAGGATAGTTGAGACTTTCAGGGAGTTTATCACTTAGACCTATTTCAATTCATGCCCCTTTCCAACAATGGGGTATATACTTCATTGGTGAAATTTTAGAAAAGTCTAGTAGGGGGCACTTATGGATCCTTGTTGCAAATGACTATTTTACAAAGTGGGTGGAAGCAATCCCCACAAAGAAGGAAAAAAGAAAAGTGGTGATAGATTTCCTAATGAACAACATTTTAATCAAATTTGGAGTCCCAGAGAAGATTATCTTGGATAATTCCATGTTTTTTAGATCTGATGAGTTTAGAGATTTTTGTGGCAAACATGGAATATAGATCTCTTATTCTTCCCCTTACCATCCTCAAGGGGATGGTCAGGCTAAGTCCAGCAACAAAATTTTAATGAAAATCATCAAAAGAATGATTGAGAAGAATAAGAAGGCTTGGGACTCAAATATGAAGCTTACATTATGGGTAGATAGGGTTACTATTAAGAAAGCCACTAGACATTCACCATTTGGTCAATTTTATGGTTTAGAAGCTAGCTTTCCTCAAAATAATTTTCTAAAGATGTACAAGTTTGTACAATAGTATGATGAGAACATTTGTGATGAAATGTAGCATAGGATTAACAATCTCATTCAGTTAGATGAAACTAGAAGAGAAGCTCATGAAAAAAATGCAAAGATGCAACTGCAAGTCAAGCACTTGTATGATAAACAATCTTCTCCCCAAAAATTTGAAGTTGGTAGTATGGTATTGATGTGGAATGCAAGAGCTCAAGAAAGGGGCAAGCATGGAAAATTTGAAACACTGTGGTTGGGCCATTATTTAGTATCCAATACACATGGTGAAGATTCATACTTTCTACAGAGCTTAACAGGTGAACTTCTTGAACTGCAAGTACATGAACAGTGCTTGAAGCCATATTTCTCTTGAAATAAGCTCTTTTCCATGTACATTGTACAGTCCTATAAATTTTGCATATATGTTGGTTTGCTTGGGTCCGGTCTTCTTGCCTTGTCTGGGAAAGTCCTTGGTTTTTGGTGTCCTTGTGCTTGGTTTTCTTCAACCATGAGATGTAATATCTTTCCGTACCTACAAGAGGCATGCATCCCCAGTCGAAGCCACTAGTGGAACCTTCAAAATTTTCATGTTCCACTAGTATAAAATGCCTTTACATGAGTGGCTTCTTGGTCTGATATGATTAGGGTTTAGGTTTTTATTCTGAGGAATTTGTTTACTTAGCATATTTTCTTCTTGTCTAAACCCTTGTCTTTTGATCTAATCCTTTATTGACCTGCTATAGTATGTCTCTGGTTAGACTAAAATAACTTAAGCCTTGTATAGTCATGAAATGACCAGCCCCTTATGGTTATGGTTCCCCATTTACCAGTCACACAATATTTCCCTTATTACTTTGGTCTGGGATTCAATTTTTATAAAGTTGAAAGATCTAGAAATAATTTTTCCTTTACATCCTTTGCAAAAAATAAGTTTAAGTCCTTTTAAATCCATATCCTACGTTCTCCCTAGGAAATCCCTCTTTTCAAACATTTGTGCACATGCTTAAATCTCGCCACTTAAAACTATTTGTATTGCTCATCATAGAGGTCCTAAAACTCATGAGGTTCATTATTGTGATAGGTGATAAGCCTTTGGGTTTCTTTTGTATTGTGCATTGCAGAAAGTATTTGGTCTTCATATATCACTATTGTGATGAGCATGAACTTGATTTCTTTTATATTGCTTATCACTAAAGACCTTTTGTTCCTTGGTTCCACTTTAGCGATGCACGATGGGATCAATTCTTCCTTTGTATTGCATCATCATAGAAAAAATTTATTGCCTATCTCAATTACAATGATGAATGATATGAAATGAAAGGAACCGTGGGCTATGATCTTGCTACTTGTCAACATCTAGTACCATCGCTCATTTTTCCTGTCACTGAAAGCATTCTCATCTCCAAATCAACTTTAGTGATGAGAAATGGAGTAAAGTGAATTATTTCTATCATAGGTAATTTCTCTTTTCCAATGAGAAGTTATGTCTTTAAAACACTTCAGCAACAAGCAATGGAGAATATGGTGGAAAATATTCCTTCCATCAAAGGTTTTACCGCTCATTGTCAAAGTATGGGTCTAGTCTCAAAACATTATAGCGATGAGTGATGGAGTTCAAATGGAATAGTAAGCATGTGGATGTCTACATGGAAAATCCCCAAGGTGTCATCATTGTTTTAAAGTACATTTGTGAAAGCATGAAGCGATGGTCAATGAGAGTCGTGGATCATGTTTTAAATCAAAAAGATCAACGACGGGAATTTAAACTTGAACGACTACTTGTAAATTCGCTTGTGTGAGATATCTATCAGACATTAATGGAAAAGATGCTCCATCTTTGAGTCATAAAGAGGGTTGTTGATCACTTTTCTTCCATAATTCCAATCATCAAGAGCTAAAGAAGTGGTCAAGTGAAGAAAAGAAGAAGGAAAAGCTCTAGACAAGTAGAAATCAAAGAACAAACTATTGGTTTTCCTGGGTAAGTTGAATTCTAGACCTCTGTGAGTAGTTTTATAGCACTTGATGATTTAGGAATTAAGTAAATATCTAGGGTTTGTAATTTAGGGTTGTTGCTCTCTGTTACAAGGGGAATTACAATTGTTATACGTAGGGTTTGGGAGAAGAGGGGAATTTGTTAAATTTTAATTTGAGCCCTATGATTTTGAAATATTTATGTTGTAATTCCCTATTGTCTCAAAACCCTAGTCCCACTATATCGTAACAATAAGTGAACCTAGTGATTCATCCACTAAACCAGAGAGAAAACCTAAGCAAAAAAGGGTCAAGATACCTAAACCTCAAGATGATAAATCCACACCTAAACCAGAGGTTCCTCAAGCATCAGTAAAGAAGAGAATAGTGAAAAGAGATTACTCTCAGTTCATGGAAGAGGCCTCGAAGGACTCGGCTGGCAAAATTAAACACGTGGGAAAGAGGAAAAATTGCGAAGGGGTAATGACAGCTCATTTTCAAGATTTAGCTATTAGGGTTGGTGATGTGGTGTTGCTACAGAGTGGTTGGGATTTATTCCTATATGCTTTCAAAAGGAGATTTGCAAGTCACCCCACCTGTCATTTATGGACTTGTGATATTGACAAATTGGTTTGCCCCAATGTGTTTTTGGAGGTGGATTTGATGCTTGAATTGGAAAGATGTTATGATCCTAGAGATAGAATAATCAAGATATTTCCATATTTTGTTCCCATGCTAGAAATTTCAAGAAGTCAAATAGGGGAGGTTTTCAATTTGAACCCATCTACAACTAAGTCAATAAGCTTTTGTGCATTGTACAATTATTATGAGCAAAAAAAATTGCCAACACATAGAAGAAGTGACCTAAGGAAGAATGGTGTACCTTTTAGTCCTCTAGAGTTTGAGACATTTGACGTTGATGATTTTAAAGACTATTTCAAAAATACGGATTATGCATTATGTCAAGTTTTGCATAGAAATTTTGATATCAAGATGGATGTTGCTCTAATGGTTTTGGCCATTGATATTTAAAATAAGTATCAAAGGTTGGGAATTTTGACTATGCCTCTTATATTGATGATCACTTGCATGAAGACTTGATAAAGTTGAAAGATGAAACCCCTCCATTATCACCCAAAAACTATTCTTTGTTAATGCACATGCTATTGTGGAAAGGTAGATAGGTAATGGGGAACTTCATGAAATTGAGAGAAAGGGATAATATGGACAATAAGTTTCATGTGCAAATGTGGACACATATCTAGCACGTGCACTGTCCTAAATCTGACTACACGGCATTTTACAATATTTTTAAGTTTTTGGTGTTGGAGCAGTTGGGCTTAAAGATCATTTACAAAATATCAAGGGGTGTAAAGGAAATCTTGAGGTCCTTGGAATATGAGAAAGATACTACACAAAAATTTAATTGGGGGGATTGGTATCTTCATACTAGCTACATTACAATCAGGATATATGGAACCCCAATTCCACCACACCAATTTCCTGTGTATGTATCTGATAGGAAAGCATTTATGGAGATAATGTGGTAGCTTGATGCCATGGACAAAGAAAATTTCATAAAATCAAGGAAGGCATCCTTGGTAAACCCTAATTGTGGATTTTCTTATTTTAGTTGCACATCAAATGAGGGAATTGATAGATTTGGGTCTCTCTTAAACAATTATAGGATGAAGCAAGATATTATCAGATATTGTGACCCTAAGGGGGTTATTACTATTGAAAGAACAACAAGAGGATTTTTAGGAAGACACCATCATTTCCTCTATCAAGAAGATGTAATCAGAAACTCATCTTCTAATGAAGAAGTTGCAGAAAGGAAGAGTGTATGGAGGAAGATTTGTGCTATTGAGGAAAAAATGTTAAAAGAAAACTCTTTCTATTCCAGTCCTTACTCTAAGGTATACAAAAAAATTTGCAAGCAAAATTGATGCTAGGTGATTTCAAGGACAAAAGTTTCTTTGTAAAGTGAAACAAGCTGTAATAAAGGCCAAGGTTTCCAAACAAAATCCTGATACACAAATAAGGAGTCAATTGGCTTAGTCTTTAGCTTAGGGCAGTGCAGTGCAAACAAAAGAGATAGGTAAACAACTTGCAATCATCCCATTGGTGACTTATTCAGTTGCAGGACAAGGAAGTGAAGGATATGCACCTGAGGAATCTATAGAATACATCCCAATGGAGGAAGAGGTGGATCATTGATTCCCATATCCTAATAAAGAATATGCTTTGAATATTGTTGTCCTTCCTAGTGGGATAATAAAATGGGAATACAATGAAGTCGAAGATGACGATGTTAGTTAAAGGCTTATGATGATTTTATGTGTGATGACGCATTTATTCATACAAATGAGTTTAGATACTTTGTTATTCATTTGAGAGGCTTTGATAAAAAGAAGATAATTGAAGAAACAAAGGAAAAGGTTGACCCCACCCTGTAGGAAGAAGCTAAAAAGGAAGAAGAGGGAAAAATAATGAATGAAATTTCTGCCATGTCACCACAAGATGTAAGAGCCCTAGTTAAAGGAAGTGAGATTCTATTGTTTCGTGGGTGAGAGCTCTTATCTACAATTGCATTGGATGCAATAAGAAAAGATCTTGATGCCTCCATTTCTGAGGAGGTTTTTGACAGCAAGGTTTTTGGCTCAAGTTTCAGCCCAAAGTTGAATACACTTTCTATTTGGTCCATGGCACCAAATACAGGGAAACCTAAAGTAATAAATTTGTAGAGAAGGAAATTTGATATGTGGCTATTAAAAGGGCTACTAAAATTATTGCTATTGCAGTTGCATAATTGACTGTGTGTTGCTATGTTGAGTGTAGACACAGCCTCGATCACAAAGGACAAATACAAAAAGTTGTTGGATAAGTACAATAAATTGATGGATGAGCATAACATGGTACTTGCTACTACTACTAGTACATCCAGGGCTTTTCCCTCTCCAACAAATTCTTCTTCTAAATTATTAGCACAAGAGAAAGGAACCTTGTCATTAAGAATCCAAATTTTAAAATAGGAAGTTCAAATAGAGCAAGAAAACACAAAGAAGGCCAAAGAGGAGACAGCCAAGCCGGCTAATGATATTTTTTATTATGTGTTGAAACATAGAGTGAAAAATTTGGTAAATAAAGGTGACACTATATGGGATGTTTACAAGAACATTCATGAGGCCAATATGAAATATTTGTAGGTTCAAAAAGCATTCCAAACTATATGGAGTAAGTGGAGTACTAGGATGGGAACATTAAAAGAAATGATGCCTCAGATGCAGGGAGACCTTGAAGCTCCCACCAACATTCCTAATCTATTGAAGGAAATTGATTTGGTCAATGAGATCACAAATTTTCATGGTAATATGGGAATGCAATTACAAAATAAGTTGAGAATGAGAGGTGGAAGTGTTGGAAAATGGTCAGTGCTCCCCTCAAGATTCGTGGCATGTACTAACCTCCTCTCATGGATCCATTAATTCTGGTAGTTGTATCAGGCATTCACAGGTCAATCTTTTGGTGCAATGGAAACTGTGGGGCTAACTATTGGTATTAGTGTCAAAGGTGTTAGGTTCAAATCCTCTCGGGTAACATTGAGGAGAAGTTTGTTGGTAGATGTTCAGCGCTCCCCTTGGGATTCATGACATGGACTAACTAGCTCCTATGGATTCATTAACTCTGTCAGTTGTATCAGGCATTCAAAGGTCAATCTTTTGGTGCAACAGAAATTGTGGGGCCAACAAGAAGGGTATAGTATTCCTAGGATATTGAATGATAAGGGTGAATTGAAGGAATTTACCACATGGAAGGAGGATTTGGGAGATCTACTCCCAAATTATAAGATGATGCTCAGTCTCACTGATTATTCTATGTTGAATCCTAACATAGATAATATGACAAGAATAGAGATGAGGATGGATACATTTTTCAAAGAGGCCAGGATGCTAATTGATGCAAGATACAACCAGCATAACACAAAATTGCAAAAGTTATTGGACATGCAGTGGCCAATTGAAGAGGATTACAACACATGGCTCAAAAATTCATAGATTAAGCCTATGTTGAAGTATTACAAAATGTTGTATCTTCTCAGTTATGAAGATTGATGACAAATGTGGTGATGTGGATGGGTTCTGCTCTATCTTTTTATTGTTTTCTTGTTTTAAAGTTTTTTTTTACTAGACGTGCACATGGAAAACAATTTTGGCTCATGAAGAAGATGTTTTGATGTTTCTACAATGAATGAAAGATGCATTTTAGAAGGTGGAAAAATATTCTTTGGCAAATGTAAATATTTTTTGTCTTATATGCTTTCCCCCTCATGGAAATGAAAATATAACTGCTTGGGGAGGTTTTGGAATTAAAATTCAAATAAATGTAAAATGTAAAATGTGACGAAGTGTAATTTGGCTTGAAGCTTGTTACTCCCATGTTTCTATAAATGGGAATTCAAGGCCAATTGCATGGGTCTTTGGTTGGAGAAATTTTTGAACTCATGTAATGAGAATTTTGTAGATCAAGCATAGAGGAATAGAATAGTATTGATTCTTAGTTATGAATACTAGTTTGTAATAGGCATAATAGTTTTACAATAGTAATGGCATGTATGAATGAGAATTGCAAATTCTGGGACAATTTCTCTCTTGTGTATTTTGTTACTCAAATTGTGAATAAAATGATCAAGGATCTTTTATTTGTCTTCAATAATTTTGGTTGAATGTATGGTTTTATTTCTGCTTTAGTTCAAAAAACTAATTAAATGCTTTAGTGAAACCATAGGTCTGTGTGATGAAGTATAAAGATTAATAAGTAGTTTTTGTTATGGACATATTGAGTTGTTTTATTGCAAAGCAGTATCACAATAGTCAATAAATGTTAAGTCTAATTACTAATGTATTATAGTTTGTTGCAAATCTAAATCTGTCACCCATGGATAAAACACTGATCTATTCATTTGGTTATCTTTGATGTAATTGAGTCAATCTTCCTTGTCAAAGAACACATTCTTAATGAAAATCACTTGCATACCTTAAATTGTTGTAATTTTTTATAAGAAACCACCCATTCCTTGCTTTAGATGGTAATTTGTCAAAGGATCAGCCAAATTCTTGAAGAGTTATGTCTAATTTTTAGTTTATAGGAATGTATATATTAATCACAATGTTTGTGGTAATTTGGCACAAGACTATCATTCAAAACATTGTCAGGATCACCCTCATGGGTCTTGCAGAGGCTGAAGTACATAGGTAAATCCTAGCAAGCTTCTACTTGTTTGTTGGTGAATCCTCACTATCACTAACCATTGAGTTATGGAAAATTCATAGGTGATTGTTGAGGTTAAGTTTTGTTCTTGAAAAATAACCAACAATCATATTGATAGTCCTTTTCTTATCCCTATAATCTCATATCATTGTCTACCTTTGAGTTTATATATGATGTGTTTTTAGACCACCTACATGCTTATAGATTGTGGTTGTTCCTCTACATGTCATATTTTGGTATATTGCATGTGCTAAGATGCATGTATGGTAGTGTGGAAAGATCATTGTGAGGCTAATGTAGTTTATTATGTGTTATTTAAATCCATTGAGGGTGTGACAATTCTTATGTAAAATTTTCATTATTGGAATTCAAGTATTATCTTGAGTTATTTATGCTCTTGTATGAATTTATTGGCATATATGTCACCTATGATATTACACATTGACTTGCATGTGTATCACCTTTGATATTATGCATCAGTTGGTGTGTTTAAAAAATGAGATAATATACGAATTATATATGGTGTGTGGATGTCGGCATATCCTTGTGTTTGGGTTGATTGTGGGTGTACCCAATTCAAGCATCTCCTACGAAAATGGGGTGGGATTGAGGGTACCACATGGGTTGGTGACCCTAAACCACTATTTGGGATCGATGAACTTGGAGGATTCTTCTTGATAGTGTGTTGGACTCCCATGGTATTTTATGCATTCGTATATCTCTCATTATTGTAAATTATAAACATTGTAAATTGGATCCTTGAGACTATTTTAATAGGATTATGACAATGTTTCATATTAATTTATGATGTGGGCTATTCATCCTTTCATGTTTAATATGAGACCTTTTAAATGTGATAAATAATTGATACCATATTGTATATTTCCACACCTAAATTTTTGAAGGTGTTAGTATGTTTAGAATGTTGAAATCATGATAATTGACTATGTTAACTTCAATTTACATAATGTTTTAAATGATATTTATGGATGTATGAGTGTTGTATTTTATTCCACCCATTTAGGTGGTGAGAATTCTATTATTACTTTAGCACAAGTCAATATATGGTGTCAAATGGGAAAAATGTTTTTATAACATTTTTATCATATTTGGCTATGTGGTTATTATGGATAAATGTATTAATTAATAATATTGTAAATTATCTAAGTTCCTAGTGTAGATGGTTAATTATATTTAATCAATATGTTGAATCATCTTGAGTTGATTTTCAATAGTTCCATAGAGTGGATTGTACCACTTACTTGTCCACCATTTCCCTCATGTGTACCCACACAAGTCAAAGTGTGTTGGTTAGGTGTTTTGTGGCATTTTTTTGTTTCTTGTAAATGTTTCACATGATAATCTTCCACTTACTTGAGAATTTGTTAGTCTTATTTATTGTTTAGAGAATGATAAGTTAGAAGTCTCAAAATCATCCCCTAAATCTTGTTCACTCTTTGGACAGTCATGGGTGGATTAGAGAGGTCATCCTACTTAGTAGAGTCCTTATGAGACCCTTGGTCATAGTCCTAAGAACATACCTTAAATATTTTTTTTGTTCAAACGATATAGAAGGATAGTATCACTAAAATTGGGCATGATGACCATTTCTAGACAATAAAGTGACACATTGTAGTCTCTTTAACATGCTAAAGTTCTCTTAGAGCATTATGTTCCTCCAAAATTATTGGATGTCCATGGAGTCTTAGATAACAAGTGTTTCTTGACTTTTCCCAAACAAACTATTTATAAGTAAGTTTGTCCCCTTGATATGTTTAGTATTCTCGTGTTGACATTCCATTGGTTTGTGTATTAATCTAGAATGTATTTCATATTTTATATTAGGGAGAGTTCATTTTCTTAAAATTGATCATTTATCTTTCCAATTGGTTGAGGCCTTGTACCTCCTAGTTGAGTAACCTCTTGTGTAGGTTTTCCCCTTGTGTTTAGGTGTCATTTGATTTTTTATGGAATGGGTTACAAGTATTTTTCATCTTCATCCTAATCCATGTGTTCATGAGAGAATTAGATCATGGATTTATTTCCAATAATCATTATGGAGGAAGTTGCATCCTCTCATATGATCATCATAGTGACATTGTGAGAAAATTAGTGAAGTATTCCACTTGGGCCACCTTGCTTTGAGAAATGATGATGTCATATTATGTGTCATTGTGAACTTCATGATAGATTGTGCACGTGTTAGCATATAATACAATATGTTTCATACCTTAAGTGCAAAAAAAATATTCCTCTATTTTTTGTCTATTAATGTATTGAGCATAAGCTTGGGGTGTTTGAACCCCTTAATAATATTTTTTTATTTTTTTAGATTTCAAGACCTTTCTCACCTACGTGGCCCATTCTCTAGTTTCATAGTAGTATATTTTCCATGCATAACATTCTTTTTGAAGGAAAATTTTACTTAGGTACCTATAAATCATGCCATCAAAACTAAGATACAACACTTTTATTTGTTATTGGTTTTCATGGAAAAGATGTAGATTTTGAAGATGTATTCACTACAAGAACTAAAGAACTATTACACCAAATAGTGCTAAACAAAGTCCTCATGTGAAATCTTAGTGAGCACCATATCACCTCACAAAATAAAAAGGAAAAAGGAAATAAAACTTAAAGAGTGTGATAGTAAAATTAAAGTATCAAGCACCAATACAAATATTCTAATTTAGAATTAACATGATTATCAAACCAAAATTATTATTCATTAACTAATCAAGATACCCTTAATCTACTCGCCAATCATGAATTCTAGTCTTATCACTACTCAAACCAACCTTAAATCAAGAAAATATAAGTGTTACTAGTCCTTGGTATATGTGACACATATATGCATCTAAATATAATCAAGAATCATTAGACACATAGAAACAATCATAAGTGTGTGCAAGTGTTTTTACCTATTCTAAGATGCAAAGCAAAATGAAATGCAAGTAAGGAAAACACTAACAAAACACCTCAAGATTGACCTGGTTGAATTCAAACAAAATACAAGAAAATGACAAGTTATTACCTTGCTTGAATTGATGAGTTGGTTGGCCCTTTTTAATGGTTGATTTATATGATCCTTCTTTGACAAAATGGAACGCAAGTGTGCTCAAAATGAAGCTAATGAGATGGAGATTTCAATGGTGGATGTGGGTAGTTGATTTGGATGCAATATGGTGGCTCTAGGATGCTGCAACAATGGAGGATGCTTTGATATATGAAAAATGGCTAAGTGTATACTTATATGATTGCTAGAGAGTGATGCAAAAATGACGGCCATTCTACTTTTAGGGGAAGTTCCTCTAAATGAATGGATGGCTAGGATTGATTCAAGGATGTGAGATCAAGGGCTAGGGTGAGTTGAGAACTCACAAGCCATCACAATTGGACATGTGGCGAGTGACATGGAAGAGAAGAGGTGATGTGGATGACATGGAAAAGGGGAATCTTGTCTCATCTTCCCACATTATGGGATGATGTGACAATACAAGAATTAAAAATTCTTCTAAAATCTCCCTTGATTTTGGAGACTTGACCTTGGGATTGAAAAGGAATTTTAAATTGGTCCTTTATTCCTCCCAAGGTGTTGGAGAAATAAAAGGAGAATTAAAAATTCCACTTAGGATGCATAGGGAGAATAAAAGGAATTTTAAATTCCTTAGAAGGTGGAGATGACTTCTCCAAATGAAGAAAGCATTTAATGAAATTTGACTAAGGGCACATGCCATAAATGGCATGAGGATTAGGTTAGCTTAATTGGGTGATTAAGGTTGTGCAAATATGGGATTAGACAGGCTAATGAAGGATTAGAGACAAGTGGGAGATTATGGAGGATGTGACCCTAATGATGATTAGGGATTTGCACACCCTAATCACAGATTAATTAGATTAATCTGGATTAAAGAGGATTATGGAGGATGTTGACATGAGGAGAGAGAAAAGGATGAATTAAAATTTGATTTAATTCATTTGGGCTAATGACTAAATTAAGTAAATTGGTCTAGTTATTTAATTTAAAGATGAATAAGGCAAGGAATTTAATTGATTAATTAAATGCCTTAGGGGACATTAGGCTAAGGTGAAATATTAATCAAATAATAAATTATTTAATTAATGTTGTGCAAGGATGCAGGATAGAGGAATGCGAAGGTGAATTTGACCATATGGGGATGGTCAAATTCAGGTGTCTACATTTTGCCCCTCTTCAAAATATTGTTAGAATAACAATGTTTTGAAGAAAAATAAAACACAGACGCCTCTATAGAAGAAAACGATGTTAGATGATGCCCCAGTATCATAGGAAATTGGATAGGTAGGAAGAATGGAGAAATATGGTAGGATATGTCCCCTCAAGAGGGCGGATGGGGAAGAAATGGGACCCTGAGTGACTTCTCAATAGGGAAAAAATAGAGGGTACTGTTGGAAAAACAAGGATAGGCAACTAAGAGAGGGGGTGAATTAGTTGTCACAGAATATTTAAACTTTTCAAAATTTACTTAACTTAATTTTATATCTGATGAATGAACAGTAAACCATGAACAAACAACACATCAGAAGCACAAAGAACACCAAGATTTTTATGTGGAAACTATGTTAGGGGAAAAACCACGATGGATGTTAGTCCACAATATTATACCCTGTTCAAAGTATAAGAAAAATAATGGGAATGCACATGCATTCAAGCACACTTCCTAGAGCTCACTGCTCAAATACAAGAGGGATCTTTTCCCAACAATACATAGCAATACGAATTAGATCTGCAGGGTATGAACTAAGAAAATAGCTTCTACACAAGCCTAATTACAGTTCCAGTTAAGCACAGAAAACCTTCTTCACACTTCACTCAACCTTCTTCTCACTCTACTCTGCAATCAAATGATTAGAATACTATTCGCACATCTGTACTTTCTCTGGCATACATTCACTCTTATGCACACACTAACTTCGCTCAAACAATCGCTCTTATATATCCGCAACATGAAATTACAACTTTGTCGGCCAAAATATAAAACATATTTTCAATGTCGGCCCAAATTTACAAATAAATTTTCAATGTGGATCAAACACCATTGGCCACAATGTTATGAAGACTTAAAAAAACCTCCTCAAGTGTGTCAAACATTCAAATTTTAATTTCCAAATATCCACAACATGCTACAACCACCATGTCGACCAAGAACATGAAAACCTGAACATACCGAGAAAAATCACTGACCATGAGCACACTGATCAACGCAAACATAAAAAAAAATAGAGAATGATCTAGGAGCATCCATAAGCAATAGGAACTAACAGAGAAATATCTACAGCAAAAGAAATTACCAGAAACACAAACTTCAATCAGGAGCACTGACAGAACCCACATAAATACTGTTAGAACACAACTATTCATAACACAATCAAATCTTTATGCAGACCTCTGAAAATTTTGGTGGATAAACTAGATACACTCAGCAGAAAACCCTTTAATCCACAACGACTTATCTTCAATGTACAAAACAAGACACCTTCATGACCTTCACTATACCACTAGGAACCTACAATACATTCTTTTACAATTTTCTCAATATCCTCGACATATATAGCCTTCAATACAATAATGCTAATAGTGTCAACATCAATGATAACTGCATATCAGCAACACAACCATAGCATCCAACAAGTACCATGTGATAGAGCATGAAAAACCATGAAGAATGGCTTTTGAATGGAGGAAAATAGACAAATGGGGTGCAAATGGAAACTCGTGGAAGAAAAGGGGGAAATGAATTAAGAAAGGGTTAATTAAAGGGTAAAAATTACCCAAAAATTAAAAGGCTAAATAGGGTCAAAAATGAAAATTATAAATAATAAATTTGAAAACTCACTATTCACCTAATTTTCATTTGTACATGTGTCATCACATGATTAGACGAAAGAGAGAGAGAGAGAGAGTGACCGTGATGGTTGATGAGAGGAGTGACATGGAGGGTGATGACGAGTTGATCCACCAAAGGGAGGAGGTGTGCACATACTACTACAAGCAAGTGGTACCAGCCAAGTAGGTCTGAATCTCGACTTCATAATTTGATTTGAATTTTAGGCACATGTTTTTAATTTCCAAGGGGTAGCTAGGTCATACAAACTCGTTGTGAAAGGGGAAATTATCACTTCTGGCATAACTCATTCTCTTTTTTGGCGAATTGGAAAACTTGTATACTACAAGGGTGGGTATGTGGGGAGGGGTGATTCTGAAATCGCCTCTCTCCGAAAAGGGCGAACTTGCACAATGCAGGGGCAAGGGGAAAGCGAGATAGGCAATTACAAAATCACCAAAATAGGAAAATGGCGAATGTGAATTCGCCCAAAAGGGGAACATGTAGATGCAAATCCACCCAAAAGGGGAATAGGAAAAGGAAAATCCACCCCTTGGAAAAATGGAAAATGTGAATTTGCCACTTGGGAAGACAAAACACAAGGGCGAGTGTGCACTCACCCATGGGGAGAAGGGGCGAATCTGAGTTTGCCTCTGACGAAAAGATGGACAAATCCATGTTGGACCTGAAAGGGGCAAGTGCGCCTGATAAACAAGTGAACCCATGAAAGAAACCCACAAGGGTGAATGTGCATGTTGTACAAGCGAATGTGCTAGAAGAGGGAATGGATGAACTCGCAAAATTGGGGCGAGGATGAAAAAGAAGAAAGATAGCAATTAAGGGTTAGAAAATCTGATGAAATGGTTAGCATGGATGCAAAATTTTGAGACTCTAAGGATGCGGGAGAGACACTCGGTCATGTTGGAGGATACTATAGAGGCGATGACCATTAAGGATCATGCAACACTGGATCAAGTGGGCCTACTTCACATATTGGGATATCCCAACATTAGAGCACACAAACCTTTACTCACAACATTGATGGAGCAATGGAGCTCAAAGAAATCCACATTTCATCTCCCGATAGGGGAGATGATAGTGACATTGGAGGATGTTTCGAGGATCCTTAGATTGTCGATCTAAGGACACCTGATTAGTGCAACACCCCAGTGGTCAGTGGATAGGAGTGTACAGGTGGTATTTGGACCAGTCAACCTTCCCATCCAAGGGAAGGAGTTAGACATTGATGCATGCTTAGGGATAGAGATGGTAGCATTACCTCTATACATTTGGGGACTTATTACTAGGATCCTCCTTCTTGACAGGAGTGGACGCTTCTTTAGCCTCAAGATGATTGAGGTTTTCAGACACATTATGGAGAGGTGAGAAGGATTTTTTGCATGGGGGTGTGCGTACTGGTGTAGCTATATCATGATATGCACATGGTATGTTACAGGCGGGCCCTTAGCATCACACATGTCACACTACTCCTGGTATGGGCCTGGGAGCATATCAGGGTGGTGAGGCCAGATATTTTGATTGTCAGAGCTCAGGATGAGACACTGCTAATGGTGTATTGGTGGGTATCAAAGTATAGCTGGATATTACACTACCAGGAGGTAGGGAGTTTTGAAGAGTGGAGGCGGAGACTAGATGGATTGGTGGATGGGGATATCACCTAGAGGCCTTACCTAGGATAGAGATTTCAGGGATGGAGGGAGGATGGAAGGTGATGGAGGGGGTATCTATTCCCATGGTGTTATTTGATTGGTCGAGATCCCTTTATTATTGAGCTACATAGGCCTAACAGAGTCACACGCCAATACGAGGTATAACAGGACATTCCTGCAAGGCCCCAAATGTTCAAATGAATTAGCCACAAGTTAGTGGTGATATGGGCAGAGAGGTTGATAGCCGAGTACGTGTGATAGATGTGGGATCAACTCCCCATTACAATATGGTCGTGGAGGGAAGGACCAGATGGCGCAGGCATGATAGTGTGGTATGTTGCATGGTGGGCCCAGCATAGGCCTAGGAGGATTACCATAGTGCACCCGATCATAGGTGCCTTGGGTTTTGGATTAGATGATGAGTAGGAGCTAGCAAGGCTGCAGAGGAGGAGGAGGGCTGGGAGGAAGACGAGAGGGTTGGATGTGGAGATGGAGGAGGTAGGGGGAGAGGAGTAGGTGATGGAGGTGGACACGCTTGTGGTGGACCTATTAGCCATGGTACCATACATACTACCACCACCAAAGGACCCAGTGGTATTGCTTACAAAAGTGTGGGCCAACCTACAAATAGCAAAGCACAAACTTAGAGATTTAGAGGCCGATAGAGATAGATTGCAGACGGAGATGGGAAGACTGCAAGGGGAGGTAGAGTGCCTACAAGGAGCAGCAGAGTCAATACGGAGGGATGGAGATAGGGATTTTCTGAGTCTAGTAGATGAGGCCAGGAGATGGTTGTTGGAGACACAAACTAAGCGAGATGATTTGAAAAGGCTAGTAGGGGAGTTATAAGGGGGATTGGAGGAGATGTGAGAGAGGGTGGAAACCACAAAGGTTATTGTTGAGGAGGAAGGGTTAGTATTGGAGAGGGTGGAGGTAGTAGAGGCCCAAGTGCAGACTCTATAGGGTGAGAGAGATGAGGCTGCACAGAGGATATCATAGCTAGAGGCTCAGGTGGATCACATGAGACTGGCTCAGGAGGCTTGGGATCAGGAGAGGTGGAGCATCATGCAGTAGAGGGATAGATAATGCATAGAGAGGGATGTGGGAAAATCATACGCGGTAGGAGAGGCTAATGCCCAAACCGAGGAATCATATTATATGCTTTCTTACTGTTAGGCCATCCCAGATCCTACACAGAGGGTACCACCATATGTTAGAGTAGTGGCACAAGCACTAGCATCCTCCTGATCAGCTTAGACATACACCAGAAGTTATAGCGAATACAAAGAGACCCCTTCTCATGGATGAGGACGAGGCTCAAACTCCCCATAGAGATCAAATGTAGGGAGCAGGGGGTAGGGGATATGTGGATATAGGATTTCCATTTTTGATAGGTGCAGGGTGGATGGTTAGGACATACAAGAAGAGGCTATAGATTCTTTTGCACATATTTTAGAGATTGGTCTATTCATTCATTCATTATTTCTATCTTTATTGATTCAAGACACCATGATGTATCAGATGTAGTCATCTGTATTTTATTAGAGCTTTGCACTTGTATCTTTATTCGATGGACTTTTATGGACATTTATGGACTTGTTATTATGGAATTTTATGATCTTTTTATTATGGACTATGATGTACACATGATAGACACTATATATTTTTTCTTTTGATATATATACATGCGATGGACATTGATGCATATGGATGATTCCTATATGATGTTATGGATATTTATTATACTCATGTGTATGGTTATGATTGTGATGTATGCATAATGATGGTTATAGTTTATGCTTATGTCGATGTGGATGATATGAATTATAGGCACCATGTCTAACACTTTTGGATGCAAGATGTGATGTGACATGATTTATGATTTTATGATTTATGCTATGGATATGATACTAATGTTATGCAATGCAAGTGGTGATGTTATTATGATTTGTGATGTACGTGTATGAGATATAATATGTTGTTGGATTATGCATGGATGATGAATAATGTATAGATGATTGCATGATAATGGTTTATTATGGATGTATGATGTGATATGAAAATATGTAATGGATGCAATATGCATATATGATCATGTTATGGATGGATGTGATAAATGAAATGTATGTAGCAAAATGAGCTAATATGTTTAGAATAATAACTCTAAACAACATAAAATGATAGTGAAAATGATCTTAAGATGCTTAGACTAACATATCTATATTAATCTAAACAACTTAAGATGATAATGAAAATGATAATGCAATGGATAATGAAATGAACTTAAGATGCTTAGACTAACATATCTATATTAATCTAAACAACTTAAGATGATAATGAAAATGATAATGCAATGGATAATGAAATGAACTTAAGATGCTTAGACTAACATATCTATATTAATCTAAACTTAAGATGATAATGAAAATTATAATGCAATGGATAATGAAATGAACTTAAGATGCTTAGACTAACATATCTGTATTAGACTAACATATTTGTATTAATCTAAACAACTTAAGATGATAATGAAAATTATAATGCAATGGATAATGAAATGAACTTAAGATGCTTAGACTAAAAAATCTATATTAATCTAAACAACTTAAGATGATAATAAAAATGATAATGCAATTGATAATGAAATGAACTTAAGATGTTTAGACTAACAGATCTATTTAATCTAAACAACTTAAGATGATATTGAAAATAATAAGGAAATGGATAATGAAATGAACTTAAGATGCTTAGACTAACATATCTATAGATATGAATCTAAAAAACTTAAGATGACAATGAAAATGATAATTCAATGAAATAATAAGGAAATGGAATGAAAAAGCAATAATGAAATGGAGTCATGAAATAAAATGAACCTAGATGATAGTGAACATGTGTAGTGAGATGAATGATGATGGGTGTGATAGTGCATCTTTCAAAACCGTAGGAATCTTGATAGGAAGAATGGGTGGGGGAATAACATTTGCACAACCAAAAATCACTAACCATAGGCTAGGGGAAGAAATGGATTGGAATAGATGCACTGCAATGGGATGATAAATGAAATGAAAACCTAATGCCATTTTTTCATATTAGGAGCACTGATTTTTTCTATAGCATAAGACATGATATGCCAAGGTATGAAGAACCAAGGCAGATTGGTGTCAAATGCATAAGACAAACACAACAAACAAGAAGGCTATCCCAACACCCCAAAGCTATAATGGATTTGGTCAGGCCTAATGTTGGGATAACCATAAGCACAAAGGATTCCCCAGTGTAATGCAAGACCACAAGGATCTTGGTGGGTACTACGTGGGATAACCGAGAAGATAAGAACACATAAAAAATCAAGATATGCCCCTATGTTTTCCTATCAAAAGTGCACCATGATATGATGGATCATGGCGACCTTGACAGAGTATAATAAGAAGCTCAAATGATGAAAAAAATACCAAAAGCATTAATAGATCACAATAAATTTCAAGCGTCCTTTTCCATAGGATTAGTAGGTGGTTGGGAGTGATGCGGTCTGATTTAGGAAAGATACATCCTGTTAACACCAAGGATGGAGGATAGATTAGGTGATTGACATGACTCAGGATATTCAAAATTGATTGAACCTCACAGTACTAATGGATTTTGTTTGTTAGGAACTAGTTGAATAGGGACACACTTGGCGACACGACACAAAACCAAAACACACCCTAAGGACCTAAGAGCTCAGGTGTTGATCAAAGATTAGCCGTGCCTACATGAAAGCACAGAGTCCTCGTAGTTCAATAAAATGACCATGGATAAGAGTGGAAAGAGGATAATGGAGACATCGATGGATGAAAAAGACTAACACAAATAGATGGAAAAATACCTTGGGGGCGGATCAAATGATCATCCTTGCCTATGTGAAAGTGCAAAGGCAACATAGTTCAACAAAAAATGGATGAAAGACAAGATGAGACCTAGTGATGACCAACATGATGAAAGACTTTAGATGAGGACACAAGACCGACATACAACAGCAATATACAAGCGATGAAAAGCTTAGATTTAGGATGAAAGCTCAAGATTTAGGATAGTTGATCTGAATCGTCCAATGCTCAATAAAAATATACCAAGCGATGGGTATGATAGGATGTCGGTGGGGGGATGGGTATAATAGGATGTGAGGATACAACAGATGGAAGCATAAAGGAAAATAGGACGTAGGTAGATAATGGTTAAGCCCTCTACAAATGGTGCCTATTGCTAGGTTTTCACCAAATGTACTTATCCAAGGCACCACCAAGGGTGGTTTTCACCATAGGATGGATTATTTCTCTTTACTATTTTTGGATTTTTTTGACTTTTTTGATTTTTTTGTATCTATTTTGCTGATTTTTTACTTTTTTGGGATTTTTCAAGTAGGATAACCTAGCTGACCTAGTTGTAAAACCTTTTATAGTGAATGATGTTGATAGGCTCTTCCAAGGGCCCCCCTTCAAATGTTGCAAGCCGATATTCCTTAGAACCATATTTGGCGGTGACAACATATGGACCCAACCAATTTGCTTCAAACTTTCCCTTCTTTACTCGATCTTGCTAGGTGCATTAATTCTCTTTCAGGACTAAATCACAACTGTTGAATTGGTGGGAACGAACTTCTTGTTGTAACTTCTCCGAAGACAATTTTGATATGCTTGGAGATGATTATAGGCCTTGATACATTTTTCATCCAGGAGTTTTAGTTGACTTAACCATGCGACTCGAGCATATTCATCACTGATTAAATTCTTCAGAGAGATTCAAAGTGATGGGATCTCAACCTCAATCGGTAAGATGGCATCAGCTCCATAAATGAGGGAGTATGGGGTAACACCAGTGGGGGTGTGGATGGATGTGAGATATGCCTAGAGGGCAGGATTCAAATGGAGGTGTCAATCAATCTCGATCAGTGTTATTGAAAACCTTTTTGAGGATTTTGATAAGGGTTTTGTTGGTTGCTTCAGCTTGTCCATTACCTTGAGGGTAATAGGGGGTTGACCAACGATGATGGATATGATAGGTCTCGCAAAGGTGTTTCTATTGGAAATGTTGTCATTGATGTCAAGAAGACAAAAGGAAATATTGTCATTGACGTCAAGAAAGAAGTTTAAGCATGACTGAAGATAACATATTTGAATGCAAATTTCAAGTATATCACAGTGAAGTCTATGAGTAGATTCTAAAGGATATTATTATAGATTTATATGCAACAACACAATATCAGTTTTAGAACAGTCATTGGAGATACTCTATTCAGTTTTATTTGGCACCTTTGAAGCACATTATTGAAGAAGAATTCGTAACAATCGTATGTTGACAACCAATACACCTCAATTGAGATCAATCATATGCATTAGTATTAAACAATTCAAACAAATACTAACCTGATACTAAGATGACAAACTTACTTAAAGGTTAAGATTCATATTAATTTGGCGTGATTCAGACGAAAGAAATTTGGATTACTAAAGAAGAATTCAAAGTCAGCAATATTGGAGATTATCATTATCTGTGACAAAAATATTCTAAATAAGAGATAGATATAATTAAGTTTCCTATCTACAAACTACTGCTAGTAATGATATTCAGAAGTGTCGTCAAAACAATATGTTCAAATCTGTTATGTGCATATTTGAAGATCACAGATCATCATGTTCAAGGTCAAAGGTCATTCAAGACTTATGACTCTCAAATCATCTTGAATGTATTTTAGATTGTTATAGCTGCTCAAATATCTTTAACATATATTTTTTTAAAGAAAAGAATGATTATAATAAGAACGTCTACAATATTAAGAAAGGAACGATTATTTGTTGAGATCAAAATGTGGCTGCTCATAAGTACGAATGAGTCAACTCGACTAAATCAAAAGGTGTGAATATATCAAACGTGTCTTTCAAAAGGGGATGCAAATGAAGGTTTTTGAAGAGACATAACACATCTTCTTGTGAAAAAACACATGTAACAAACTCAACAAACACGAATTAAGAATACATCTACTTAATGAATAGTCGAGTGTGAAAAGATGGGATGAAGAGATACGTTTGACAAAAGGTCACTTAATATGAAAGATCACATCTTCAATTAATTGGACTGTGTGTTTGAAGTGGTGTGGCCCATTCAACTTGTTGATTGGAGAGAATTTTTTTAATAAACATTGCAAAAGTGACTGAAGGAAATAATAATTGAAGTATCTTGATTAAGACGAAGATAAAAAAATTCTAAAGAGGCATATTTTCAAAGGGTGCAAAATAAATGTGTTCTTTCATATAAGGGTGCAACTCTTAGAAACATACATAGTAGATATCAAATTCAAGGTTGCATGGAGTGGTTATAAAGTAGTGTGTGGAGGAACAAATGTTATATCTTTAGAACACAGTTGTGTGTGTGTAAAAAAGCTAATATCATAAAAATACAAGTGGGTGTGGAGTGGAAAACAAAGGAGTATATAATAAATACACAAAAAATTAGAGGATTGAAAACAAGCAGATATATAAGGCATATGAGTTATGTGTGAAGAGTCCATGCGGAGATAAAAAGAATATTATGCAGATGAAGAAGAAAGTTTTATGATAGGAATTTGTAGCATCTTTTACATGCAGATTTAAGTAGATTTGTGAAGAAAAGTAAGTTGATATTCAAAGAAGTTTATGTGCAATTTGAAGGAGATCTAAGAACATATTTGTGAAAGTAATACAATCAGAATAGTGAGAAGGAAACCATGTTCACCATCTGTTAAATGGAAGATCACCAAAGAAAGATTTAAGTCATATTTGTAAGAAGAGTTCATTAGAAGTAAATTTATATGAGGAGAATATAAGGCAGATTAAAAAGAGGAATAAGTACAAGTTAAAGAGCATTTTGAATATTAAATTTAAGAGAAGATCATGAATGATTATGATTAGTTTTATTAAAATATATTGTGCACCATTTGGATCATATTTGTGAAGGAGTTTATGCAGATTGGGTGCAAGTTGAAGAAGACATAGTTTGTGAAGAGGAATATATGATAGATCCATAGAGAAGGGTATAGCAGAAGGTTGTTTGAGCATAATTGTCCATCATTTTTTGAGGAAGCAACAATTGAAGGTGGAGTATTATTCTTGATATTTTTATCTTTGCTAAGTTGGTGCTTGGCAAGTGGGGGTTGGTGCCTCTGGTAGGTTGGTGCTTATGAATATTAGGGGTTGGTGCTCCTTGTAGGTTGGTGCCTACTAAATCAAAATTAGGGGTTGATGTTCCTTAGGTTGGTGCCTACTAAACTACAAGTTGATGATTTAAGTAGGTTGGTGTCTACATTCTTTGTAAAAGTATATATAATTCATAAAGTACATTGGTTGTGTCGTGGTTTTATCCCGTAAGGGTTTCCACATAAAATATTGGTGTCAACTTGTTCATATTGTGATATTATTGCATAGTTGATTTGTGTTAGAGTTTGAAGTTGATAAAGGTTGTAAAGGGTAAAAGTTTGTTGATATATTGATTCACTCCCCCCCTCTCAGTATATCTTTGTGCTCTTCAATTGGTATCAGAGTGAGGTCTTTCTTGAAATCCTAACTGCTTAAAGGAGATCCTTAAGATCACTTGTAGCAAATAATCACAATACAGTCAAAGCACCCAGCTTTGATGGGACTAATTATGCATTTTGGACTATTAAGATGGAAGCTTATTTGAATTCCCTTAGGTTTGATGTGTGGCAATCTATTGTTGATGGGTATACACCTCTAGCAACCCCTCCAACGGATCAAGTTGGGAAAAAGAGAAGTGAAAATAATGCAAAAGCTATGCATGCTCTTCTTTGTCACCTAACACATTCTAAGTTTACAAAGGTCATGCGTTGAAAATTAGAAAAAGAGATATGGGTCAAGCTTTAAAACATCTATGAAGGAGATGCCAAAGTAAAGAAGGCAAAGCTGCAAGCTCATCAAAGGAAGTTGGAAACTCTCAAAATGAATGAAGATGAAGATATAACCTCATACTTTCTTTGTGTTGATGAAATGATGAACATTATGAGAGGACTTGTTGTAGATATTGATGATGCTTTTATTGTTGAAAAAATACTAATATCTCTATCCAAAAAATTTAAGGCCAAGGTAACAGCATTGGAAGAATTGACAAATCTAGACAAGCTAACAAAAGATGAACTACATGGGATTCTTGTTGCTTATGAAATGAGGATTGAAGGAAGGACACCACAAAATGAAATTTCCTTCAAAGCATCCAATAAAGGAAAAACCAAACATGATACATAGAATAAGAAGTCAAGTGATGATGAAGCATAGGCCTATTTCATGAGGAAGCTCAAGAAAGGAAGAGGGAATTACAAAGGGAAATATCCTTTTAAATGTTTCAATTGTGGAGAAGTTGGACATTATGCTTCAAAATGTCCTCAAGATGATAGTGAATCAAGTGAAGATGAAAAATAAATCTACACCAAGAAAAAAGGAAAGAATAATGCCAAATATACCTCAAAGAAGAGATCCCAAAAACACGAAAAGAGCTTTTACTCAAAGAAAGAATGCAGCTCTTCAGAAGAACAAAGTGATGACAGTCAAAGCAATGATGAAGAAATATTGTTCAGGGTTGAATATGAAGAACAAGATGTTGATCAAGAATGTGATGAAGAAGAAGTTGAACAAGAATGCAATGAAGAAGAAGAAACAGATCTTGACTTAAAACTTCATTATGCATACAAGAAAAATGAAGTATTGAAGAAGGTCACCAAGCATAAACTAAAAACTAAGGAGTTGACTAAAATCTTGGAGGAATTAAACAAAATAATTGAAGATTTAAGGACTCAACTTGTGGAGGTTGAACAAGTTGAAAATGAAATAAAAAACAAGTTAAGTGCAAAAGAGAGAGATTGTGACAAGCTAGTACAAGAAGTTGTCATGCCGAAAAATGAATTGGAAAAGCAAAAAAAGGAATGTACAAAGTTTGATGAGAATGTCACAAGTTTCAAGGAAAATGAAAGAAAAATTAACTCTAGACAGTTTTACTCTTTCAATGGATATTGTTTTTCATGCAATTATTTTGGCCACAAAGCAATGAACTGCAGATTTCATGCAAGAAATGCTTCAAGCTTCACTAGGAGAAATTATAACCCATTTGGTCATGACATTATGTGTTTCAAGTGCAACAACTTTGGACACATAGCACGTTTTTGTAGATATGGCTTCATGGAACCACCTAGACAAGATATAGAGAAGAACACCATTGAAAAGGAGAGAAAGCTTACAAAGGTATGGAGAAGAAAACAAAAGCAAGGAGATAATGAGGATAAATATATGATCATGCAAGATACATTTCATACACTATTTTGAATAGAATCACGAATTTAGGGGGAGCTAAGTTGGCACTATCTTTCAAGCCCCATGGAGAAGATAACTGAAAAATGAAGTACCTCAAAATTTTGAAGAGAGAAATCCACTTATGGATTGTCAATCTAATGAAGATGATTAATTGGCTTCAATTGTTATAAATTGTATTCATTTCAAAATGAAGAAGCTTCCATGAAAAATAAACAAAACAATTTATGAAGTCAAGGAATGAAGAAGTTAGAGAAAGATGAGTATTAATAAATGGGAGCATACATTCAGGGGGAGCTATACTCAGTATCTTGTAGCTTCATAAAACAAGACTTTGTTGGAAGACCCTTTTCCATTGATGTCAAAGGGGGATAGAAGTAGAATGGGGGAAAGTTAGAAGAGATGACAAAAAGATAGGTTGCCATCAATGACAAAGGGGGAGATTGTTGGAAATGTTGTCATTGATGTCAAGAAGATAAAAGGAAATATTTTCATTGATGTCAAGAAAGAAGTTTAAGCCTGAGTGAAGATAACATATTTGAATGTAGATTTCAAGCAGATCGCAGTGAAGTCTATGAGCATATTCTAAAGGATATTATTGCAGATTTATATGTAGCAACACAAGATCAATTTTAGAACAGTCATTGGAGATACCCTGTTCAATTTTATCTGGCACCTTTGAAGGTGCATTATTGAAGAAGAATTCGTAACAGTCATATGTTGACAACCAAGACACCTCAATTGAGATAAATCATATGCATTAGTATTAAACAAGTCAAAAAAATACTAACCTGATACTAAGATGACAAACTTACTTAAGGGTTAAGATTTATATTAATTTGGTGTGGTTCAGACTAAAGAAATTTGGATTACTAAAGAAGAATACAAAGTCAGTAATATTGGAGGTTATCATTATCTGTGATAGAAATATTTTAAATAAGAGATAGACATTATTAAGTTTCTTGTCTGAAGACTACTACCAGTAATGATATTCAAAAGTGTCGTCAAAACAATATGTCCAGATCTATTATGCTCAAATTTGAAGATCACATATCATCTTGTTCAAGGTCAAAGATCATTCAAGACTTATGACTCTCAAATCATCTTGAATCTCTTTCAGATTGTTATAGCTGCTTGAATATCTTTAACATATATTTTGTTAAAGAAAAGAACGATTATAATAAGAACATCTACAATATTAAGAAAGGAATGATTATTTGTTGAGATAAAAATGTGGCTGCTCATAAGTACGAATGATTCAACTCAACTAAATCAAAAGGTGTGAATATATAAAAGGTGTCATTCAAAAGGGGATGCGAATGAAGGTTTTTGAAGAGACATAACACGTCTTCTTGTGAAAAGACATATGTAACAAACTCAACAAACATGAATTAAGAGTACATCTACTTAATGAATAGTCGGGTCTGAAAAGATAGGATGAAGAGATATGTCTAACAAAAGGTCACTTAATCTGAAAGATCACATCTTCAATTAATTCGGATCTGTGCTTGAAGTGGTGTGACCCATTCGACTTGTTGATTGGAGAGAAGTTTTTCAAAAAACATTGCAAAAGTGATTGAAGGAAATAATAGTTGAAGTAGCTTGATTAAGACTGAGATAAACAAATTCTAAAGAGGCATATTTTCAAAGGGTGCAAAATAAATGTGTTCTTTCATAGAAGGGTGCAACTCTTAGAAACATACATAGTAGATATCCAATTCAAGGTTGCATGGAGTGGTTGTAAAGTTGTGTGTGGAGGAACAAATGTTATATCTTTAGAACATAGTTGTGTGTGTGTGAAAAAGATAATATCATAAAAACACAAGTGGGTGTGGAGTGAAAAACAAAGGAGTATATAATAAATACACAGCAAATTAGAGGATTGAAAACGAGCAGATATATAAGGCATATGAGTTATCTATGAAGAGTCCATGCAGAGATAAAAAGAATATTATGTAGATGAAGAAAGTTTTGTGATAGAAATTTGTAGCATCTTTTACATGCAGATTTAGATAGATTTGTGAAGAAAAGTAAGTTGATATTCAAAGAAGTTTATGTGCAATTTGAAGGAGATCTAAGAACAAATTTGTGAAAGTAATACAATCAAAATAGTGAGAAGGAAACCATGTTCACCATCTGTTAAGGGAAAGATCATCAAAGAAATATTGAAGGCGGATTTGTAAGAAGAGTTCATAAGAAGCAAATTTATATGAGGAGAATATAAGGCAGATTATAAAGAGGAATTAGTACAGGTTAAAGAGCATCTTGAAGATTAAATTTAAGAGAAGATCATGAATGATTATGATCAGTTTTGTTAAAAGAGATTGTGCACCATTTGCATCAGATTTGTGAAGGATTTTATGCAAATTGGGTGCAAGTTGAAGAAGACATAGTTTGTGAAGAGGAATATATGATAGATCCATAGAGAAGGGTATAGCAGAAGGTTGTTTGAGTAGAAATTTCCATCATTTGTTGAGGAAGAAAAAATTGAAGGTGGAGTATTATTCTTGCTATTTTTATCTTTGCTAAGTTGGTGCTTGGCAAGTGGGGGTTGGTGCCTCTGGTAGGTTGGTGCTTACAAATATTAGGGGTTGGTGCTCCTTGTAGGTTGGTGCCTACTAAATCAGATTAAGGGTTGGTTCCTACTAAACTACAAGTTGATGATTTAAGTAGGTTGGTGCCTACATTCTTTGTAAAATCATATATAATTCATAAAGTACATTGTTTGTATCGTGGTTTTATCCCGTAAGGGTTTCCACGTAAAATCTTGGTGTCAACTTGTTCATATTATGATATTCTTGCATAGTTCATTTGTGTTAGAGTTTGAAGTTGATAAAGGTTGTAAAGGGTAAAAGTTTTTTGATATATTGATTCAACCCCCCCCCCCCTCTTAGTATATCTTTGTGCTCTTTAGTTTCATGTATTGGTTTTTGAAAGGTTTTCCATTATTAGTGATGATGGTGGAGGGAATACCATATCTATAGAGGATATGGAAAAAGATGAATTTTGAAATCTAAATACCTATGATTGGGGAGAGTGGAATGGATTCCACCCACTTAGTGAAGTATTCAATGGTAGTGATGATGAATATGTGACCATCAGATGAGGGAGGATAAATCTTGTTGATTAAGTCGAAACCCCATTGGGAAAAATTCCACGGTGCAATGATGGGTTGCAAATCTTGTGCAGGAGCATGGATGAGATATGTGTGTTGTTGGCAGGGTACACATTTTGTCACGAACTCACAAGTGTGATGCTCCATAGTGGGCCAGTAATATCTTGCTCTGAGAATTGTCTTTGCTAAGGCCATTCCATTAGAATGAGACCCACATACACCACTATGCACTTCATTTAATCCAACATGAGATTCCAATTTACTTAGACACCAAAGGAGAGTGTCATCATACCCTCTATGATAATGTGTATCTCCCACAATTGTGTATCAAGAAGTGTGTTGGATAAATGATTTATGTTGGTTACAATTGAGTTCAGGTGGTAGGATGTTTTCGTGGAGGTATGTATAAATGTCATGATACCAGGGTCATTCAAGACCTATAATATTGCACACCATCTCATTGTCAATAACATTGTATGCTGGGATTAATAGTTGCTCAACGAGGAACTCACAATCCATTCAATCTTTAGTTATGTCAATGAGGGAACCAATCGTAGCCATATCATCAACTGCCTTGTTTTGCACTTTAGGAATCTGCTCAAACTGGATGTAGGTGAAATATTTCTTGAAATCATCCACCATGTGTTTATAAGGAAGGAGCTTATCATCCTTAGTTTGAAACTCGCCATTGACTTGTTTGATTATCAGTTGAGAATTTCCAAAGACACGGAGATGAGTGATATTCCATTGGACTGTGATTCTTAGACCAGTGATTAGAACTTCATATTCAGCAATGTTATTTGTGCATGGAAATGCTAGCCTGATTGACTTCAGAATGTAGTCACCTTGAGGAGTGACAAAAATAATATCTGCACCAACCCCATTGTGAGTATATGACCCATCAAAATATAGTGTCCATGTATCTTATTCTAACACTGTAATGACCCCTTCATCAAGAAACTCAGGTACTAATGGATATGCATCGACCAAAGGAGCATCGGCCAATTGATCTGCTATCACTTTCCCTTTGATTGCTTTACGGTCCACATATTCTATGTCAAACTCACTAAGTAGCATAACCCACTTGGTCGTGCGGCTGGTTAATGACGTTCTTGATAACAGATATTTGAGTGGGTTGACCTTTGATATGAGCTTGATAGGATGATTGAGCATATAGTGATGCAGCTTCTGTGAACTAAAAACAACTACCAAACAAGCTTTTTCCATGGGGGAATAATTAATCTCATAACCCACAAGTGTATGGTTGATATAGTAGATGGAACATTCTTTGGAGAACTCATCATGTTGTGCTAGCAATGCCCCTAGTGCAACTGATGTGGCTGAGATATATAGCAGGAGTGGTTTACCTGGAATGGGAGGCATTAAAGTGGGCGGATTAGCTAGGTATTCCTTCGAAGCCTCATTGACACTTTGGATCCCATTTGAAGGTTATGTCTTTATGCAAGAGGTGTGTGAATGACTAGCATTTATCAGCAAGTTGGGCTATGAAGAGCCTGATAGACTATAACTTTCCTTGCAGAATTCTTAACTATTTTAAATTGTGTGGTGAGGGCATTTCCATTATTTCCTTGACTTTCGTTGGATCCACTTTGATGCCCCTTCTAGATACTATGAAGCCTAACAATTTTCCAAATGTGACACCAAACACACTTTTTTGGATTCAAGCGCAGCTTGTATTGTTCCAATCACTCAAAGATCTTCCTCAAGATCCCCAAATGCTCTTCTCTTGTCTTGTATTTCCCTAGTAGATCATCAACATAATCTTCCATTATAATATGGATGAGGTCATGGAAGATGACGGTCATTGCACGTTGGTAAGTTGCCCCCGCATTCTTGAGGCCAAAAGGCATGAAGTTATAACAGAAAGTGCCTTGGGGGGGGTGGTGAAAGTAGTCTTATCTTGGTCTTCAGGTATGATTATAATATGATTATAGCCAAAAAATCCATCCATGAGGGATAGCAGAGCATGTCCTACTGTGAGATCTACCAAAATGTTAATGTTAGGGAGCGGGAAATCATCTTTCGGGCAAGATTTATTAAGATCCCAAAAATTTGTACAGATTCTAATGTTCCCATTAGGTTTGGCCACAGGTACTATGTTAGATATCCAATCAAAATAATCAATCGGTCTGATGAATCCAGCCTCTAACAGTTTTTCTAGTTCTTTCTTAACAAGTAGGGCCACTTGGGGATGTATTTTTTTGAGCTTATGTTTAACTGTTTTTACTTCCGGATGGACATCAAGATAGTGTACAACTAGTGCAAGATCCAATCCTGGAATATCTGAATAGGACCATGTAAAGTTAATGATCCCTTCCTTTAGCAGATTGATAATGATGGGATACTCTTCCTCTGACAATGACTTGGCCACATAGGTGATCTTGGGCTCTTCTTATGTTCCCAGATTAACTTCTTGTGTCTCCTCAATCAGAATTGAGGACCGTTCAGATAAATGAGCTCCAACAAGGGGAAGATGAACATCCCCATCCTCCAGTGCCTCATCGAGGTTTTCACTAGAAGATACACCCTTTATTTTTACTTTTGACGAGTCAAGAAGTGCCTCAAAGAGGTTTTCACTAGGTGACTCTTTTTTGTTTTGTTTCTTTTTTCTTTTGTGGTTAGGGTGTTCATCTTCCCCCAATCCCATAAGATGTACGTAAGCATCCTCTAAAGGAAAAATTTCTACAAGTGTGCTCCCTTATAAGTCACAATCGATAAGGTCAGGGTGACGGAGGGAAAGGTTGATGGAAAAGACGAATGTGGAATCGAAGAGGGAAGGGAGGTCTACATCATCGTATGAGAGTATGATGGCTTCTTCTTCAGGTATGTCTTCAAGGAAACCATTATCCAAATTGACATTATTCGAGCTGCTAGTGGATGGTGTGCGACCCTTTTTCTTTTTTCATAGCCTATTTTAGGTCGCACAGTTGTCTCAATGGGCTGCAATCTTCCATGTTCCTCTACACCAAGGCCTCCCCCTTAATAATTGTATTTTTTTGCTAGCTTTGATGCATGGGGATAAACCTCTTGGAAGTATTCAATGAGGGGAGGTGATGGCTCAGGTTCTTCTTTGTAGACCAATTAACTGATGTCCTCATCTACCAAATCTTGTTGTGTTCCTAGGGACTAGAAAGTGATAGGACCCATGTTCTTAGAACTGATAGTTTTTGTCTTCACTTCATTCTTCGGTGCAAATTGGGAAGGTTGACTTTAGGTGCGAGGAGATGGAGCCATGGTTTCCACATTAAGATATGTACACATCTCATATTCTCCACAACCTTTATCAATGATCTGGACCTTGGTAATGGTGGATTTGGATGTAATGGATGGAGTGGATGATGTTTTGGATGATGAATTAGAGGATGGATTGGAAGACGATTCCTGAAGTACCCCCACTTCGGCTCCTAGACAATATTGGGAGTGGGGGAAAGAAGCTTCTAGAGCATGGTAGTACTCAAAAGGTTGAGGATCTGCATGGATGGTTACTTTGACCCCATTGTATGGGAACTTTAAGCATTGGTGGTAGGTGGAGGGAATGGCCTGCATGGCGTGAATCCATGGTCAGCCGAGGAGAAGGTTGTATGGTAGATCCAGATCAAGAACATGGCAGGTAGTGTACTGTACAATAGGGC
The DNA here is from genome assembly GCA_007258455.2 of Sequoia sempervirens. Classification (NCBI taxonomy): domain Eukaryota; kingdom Viridiplantae; phylum Streptophyta; class Pinopsida; order Cupressales; family Cupressaceae; genus Sequoia; species Sequoia sempervirens. Next base: position 174,624 of record VDFB02089982.1, read on the forward strand.
CAACCTGAATAGGAAGACAAATAATACCTTCTGAGTCTCGTTCTACATTATCATATGCCTTTATTGTAATGGTATGATTATCCAAGTCAGCATGAGTATATCCTACCTATTTTATAAACTTTAATTTACATAGATTGAGGGTGGATCCATTATCTACCAAGACCAGTTTTACCTTATGGTGGGCGACAATGAACTCAATGTACAGGGCATGGTTATGGGATGAATTGATTGGCAGCATATCATTTTGAATGAATCCCAGCTAATAAGTGGATGAAAAATGTCCTACTAAAGCTTGGAATTGGGTAGGATCAATATCGTTGGGCATGTGTGTATCCTGAAGAGCTTTTGTAAGGATTTCTTGGTGGATTGGGGAAAACCTAAGCAAATCTAGAATGGATATTTGGGTTGGGGTATTACCAAGATGATCAAGGATATTGTATTGTGAGCTCACAGAAGCTTGCTAAGATGAATTGGAAGACCCAGGAGCTCATATGCGGGTATGACATGTAGTGACAACACATTGAGGGTCTTTTCGTTTGACATGAATCATAGATACATGTGGCTGCCCTTGATTGATGTACATAACAATGTTGTCATAATTATATGGCATGGCTTTATAACTGATATTATTAGTGTTGTTATTCTGGTTGTTATTGTTGGACCTGGGGTTAGCATTTGAGGTATCGAGACCTTGATTGTGCTTAGGGAAGGCATTTTGATATATCTCTAATTGAGCATTGGATGATGTAGCCTGATTTGCATCCACTACGATATCACCTCAATCTATAAGATCTTGTATCTAACCTTTAAGTCCTTGACATTTATTAGTGGAGTGACCTTCGATCTTGTGATAATCACAGTAATCGTACACTCTGTAACAAGTGGGTTTGGGAGTTGACTCATCAAAAGGGTTTGTCACAGGATAGGTAACTGCATAGTTTGCTTGAAGCAACCTCTTGAAAACATCTAAATGTTCTCCCAAGGGAGTGAATGAGCGCTTGTTATGCCCTTGATTGTATTGATTGGACTATGGGGGAGGACGGGGTGCACCATGTGGTATGGATATGACATTAGAAACTAATTGTGGATTAGGGACATATTGCAATCTTTGTGAAGTATTAGCTACTTGGATGTGTTTGGTATCGATGACACCATCATTGACTACATTTTTTTCTTGTTCTAATAACGAGATTTATCTCTAAGTGATTTATCCTTATCCTAGTTAAATATTTTGATTTGGCCTTTGGAAATAAGGACCCTCTCAATGGTAGTTCCCTTCTCAATGACCTCTACAAAGGTGGTAACACAATGGAGGTGCAAGTTATGGGCTAGTTCAGAGTGGGAATTTGCAACAAAGATGGTTACCAAGTCCTCATTGAGATTGGATTTTAGCCAGCTAGCCAAGGCTCGCCACCTTTGCAAGTAGCTTGCGAATGTTTCTCCCTCACATTGCTTATCTTCAAGGAGATCTAAGGTGTAGATATCTTTCTCCAAATTGAAGGAGAAGTGTGCAACAATTTTTTCCAACAGATCCACAAAGGAAGAAACTGACCCCTTTGAAAGACCCATGAACCAGTCTAGAGCTTTCCCTGTTAGGCTCCTAGGCAACAATCACATAAGGTAGTTGTCATTATGCATGACTTCCTAATAGTGTGTGTAAAATTCTTGCAAATGGTTTCTAGGGAGACCCTTCCCCAATATTTATCAAACTTTGGCATTTCAAAATGTTTAGGAAAGGGGATGAGTGAAATGAAGGGATCAAACGGATAAGGGAAAATCTCCTCAAATTTGAAGGACTTCTTGGACGTCCCCGTTTGCAAGTCTTTAAGGGTGTCCATCTCTTCTGATTCCTTATTAATTGGTATTGAGGAGGAAGGACCTATTGGGTTGGACTAATCATATGGAAGGTATTGTTGATGTGATGGTGGTGGAAGCGGAATGGATTGATCATATGATGGCAAAGGTGGATATGAAGGGACTTGTTGGTATGATGGTGGAGCTTAGTAGTATGATGAAGAGGCACCTTGTTGATATGACAGTGGTTGTTGGGAATAAAATGGATTGGGTTTATAGTTGTATGTGGATTGTTGTTGGGAAGCATATGGAGGTTGTTGTGGATTGGATTGTTGATGGTAGGTGCTTTGTTGTGATTGTTGGGGATTAGCGAATGACAGCGGTTGTTGGAATTGTTGTGGATTATAGTAGTAATAATTGGAATTAGGAATGGATTGAGGGGGTTGCAGATAGTGGGTGCTTTGAGGATGGTATAAGTATTGGGAAGCAGGGTTGCTTAGGATTTGCTGGGAGGATTGTTGTGATTGTGACAGAATTTTGGAATGATGAGGAGGTTGTTGGTAGGAAGTTGGTTGTTGTTGAGGGGGTTGAGATGGGATTTGGGATTGGTGAGGTGGTGGTTACGATGGTATTTGAGATTGATGAGGTGGTGGTTGAGACGGGGGTTGTTGTGGTGTTTGTTGATAAGGTGGTTGTGATGGCATCTGTTGTAGATTGCCTTGAGGTTGATGCAAGGGTTGTGATGGATTACCTTGATCCTGATGTGAGGGTGGTTGTTGATGTTGTGACAAGATCTGAGTATAATGAGGAGGATGTGATGGGATTTGTTGCGGCAGTTGTTGATAAGGTGATTGTGATAGCACTTGTTGCGGTGGAAGATTGTCTTGGGGTGGATTTTAAGATGTAAATGGATGAGGAGGAAATTTTGATGTGTGCATTGAGCCAGGAGGTATGTGAGGAGGTGGGGCAATGAAAGGATTGCCCTGAATATTCCCTGGTGACTGACTTGGTTGATTCAACAGGAGAGGTGGTGCAGATGGTATGGCGGTTGGACCTTGCGGATGAGGAGGACCTTATAGGATGTTCATTCCTTGTGGATGAGGACCTTGCGGGATGTTCATGCCTTGCATATTAAAAGGTTTAGGCCCTTGAGGGTTGTTTGGATCTTGGTGACTGGTAAAGGCTTGAGGACTATTAAGTTTGGGACCTTTTGCATTGTTGGGATCAAGCGCTGCACCCATGACTGAAATCCATACTGGAGTTGGTTGAATTAGATAATAGAGGTCATTTCCAAATCCAAGTTGGTACCAAGTGTCATGTGGTGAAACTGGTGGAATTTATGGGACCGATGAGCTAGGATTACCTTGAGAATTTTGTGGATCTTGTGATTGAGGGGGTGTGATGTTAACATACTGAGACATATCAAATCCTAGTGGTGGCTTAATACCTCTCATGAGTAATGAGGCTAGGATTTTATCACCACACTCATCAAGAAGATGATCTGTCATTTGCATGTCAGTGAGATTACTAAGATATTCATTGACGGTGAGCTCAGGTTGAGTAACCATACTTTCTTCAGGGGCAGATTGCGTGTGAACTTCGGTGTTGGATTGAGGCGAGATACTGTTAGTGGGGGGATTTGAGGGATATGAGGTTGACCACTTTGGGACTGTTGTTATTGTTCCATGAGTTTCTTTTCCCGTGATCGAGTAACAGGCATGAAAATCCAGATGACCAGGAAACTAAGATGACACTAAGTCCTAAGATGCACTTAAGGGATGTCTTAGGATGACACTATTAGGATTGTGAGGATGACAGATCGATTGATTGAATGATTGTTAGGATATTGATAGATTGATGATTAGATTTGATTAAGTTGGATTGATCGATTGGATAGGATCGATTGGATTAACTCCAAACTAATTTCAAGAGCTCAATTAGATGATAAAGGATGATGACAATTAGATTAGATGATAAAAGATCATGATTACGACACAAAATCTACCTTGAGATGGAAGTAAAATGATAAGGATGTGAAGGATTACTAACTCAGGATGGATGACAATCCCGAGTAAGCGTGGATGATAAGGATGAGGGTCAGTTACCTAACCCAATTGGATAAAAGATCCCCAAAATGATGTCTAAAGGACTCGGATTGACAAATTGATGATGGATATGCAATCTAGGGATGTCCTAAGATGCACCTATATGATCTAATTGAGGATTTGATGACTTTTGGAAAATGCAGATAGATTAAAATGATGATTATGGGCAAATGGATCGTGATAAAAAAATTTCAATCATAGGAATAAACTCAGGAAATGACAAGCTTTCAGTGGTCCAAAGGATTAACTCTCAGGTTTTTTGTATGAGACACAGATACGCCTCTGTGTTTAACAAATTTTCCCTTCCAAGTAACAAGATCACCTATCTAGCAAATAGCAAGATCACCTTTGTGTGGGATAGGATCGTCCTTCCTACTCATAGGTTCGCCTCTATCTTGGAATGTACGATTAGGGTTTAGTGGGATCACCAAAGATGGTGTCAAGATTGCCTAAATGTTAAGATGTACTGACAGGATGTGAAAACACCTATGGGTATGAAAACTTCACCTATGGTGTTGACAGGATCGCCTATCGGGTTAATAGGATTTCCTATGTCTTTGGTTGTACGGACAAAAGGGCATGGATTGGACATGGGATCGACCCTATGGACAACAGGTTTGCCTATTCTAGGGAATGTACGGACATAGATGGTATGAATGAGACACGGGATCACCCCTGCGGACAACAAGTTCGCCTATTCTAAGGGATGTATGCACATGGATTGTATGGACCAAACATGGAATCACCTATGAGGATAACAGGATCGCCTATTCATGGAACAGGTGAAAACAGGGTCACCTATCTAAGAGACCGACGAGAAAATTTTCCCCTAACAAGAGAGAGTTCACTTAAAGGATAACTAGACTAGACTAAGACATAGAATTGCCCCTTCTAGGATAGGATCGCCTGTCCACAACGCAAGTTCACCCCTGTGAGAAGAAAACTTGCCACTGAGGGTAGGGGAAGACTATGGCAAAGGACTCAAACACAACAAACAAGAAGCAAAGTGTTGGACTAATGACAAGCACTAGTATATTACAAGAAACCACTCGACGCAACACAAGCCTAAATTAAATAGTAGTAAAGGTTTGTTAACTCGATGTAGGCCCACCACCTTGAGGGGACACCCCAAGGTTAATACTTCATAATACTGGGGTGGTTCTCTAGATCACCCTTTCTCGTGAAGGCAGATAGCTAGAGATTTAGTGGCACAGGGTCATCAACAGATGCCACGGGCTCACCTTCACTCTCTCACTCAAGAATTATTGTAGTTCACCACGAGGATTTCTATCTCAACCTAAGGGAGTATGTGGTGAGTAACTTCAGGGTACGATCTGCATCCCCTACACTACACCAAGCCATGGTTGAACACAGGTCTCTATCTAGGTTTAACAGGCTATCTCATGCATCCTCAATACACTAGGAGGGTGCATGAGGCACAACCATGAACACCAGCCTGTCACAAGTGTGGATTGGGAACCCCAGCGAGGTATTGGAAACTCGGACCAACCTTGCACGTCTTATCTAGGTATCACCCTAACTTCAACGCTTTGTTAGACACGACATGACTGGATTGGGGTACAGCTTTGGCTCTCCCCCCTTTATATACCCCATCGGTAACATGTGGTCGAGATCGTCCCTCGGGTGATGAAATCCTAGGAAGGTCTCACTAAAATGGAAGGAAATACTAGACGTTTCTACTAGTCCCCAATCTCGCATGTAGCCACAAGGGGAGAGTGCACACGTACTAGTACTCCCTGGGTAGACTCAACTAGACTAGAACGAGTTATGATTTCTAGTCACCCAGAATCACCGTACAGTGCAAGGGGAGTGCATATGTCAACAAATCACTCCCAAACACAACAAGCAAGTTAATTGACCCTTTAATTAAGTCTATGTGTGCCTAATTAGTATGAAAAAAAAGGCACAAACATAATCTAATCTAGGGGTCTTTGATTGATTGTCCTACAACAAACGAGTTAGTAGTTTATACCTCTGATCTTGGTCAAATGATTTGTTGCATAAACGTTAGTGAAATCTCATAGTCACGGACAAACAAGTTAGTTGATTAGTACACAAATCCAAAATCAAACAAGAGCGAAAATTAAAAAATTTGGTGTTCTAGATTACCTCAAGTTCGCCTCTGCGTGAAGCGAATTTTCCCTTCTTCTGACTTCAAGATCGTCTTTTCCAGAATTAGGTGGTCACGTGATTACCTATCAGGTGGAGGGGTGGGAATTTATTTTCCTCTGCGTTCAACTCAGGATTGCCCATTACTTAAGCAAGTATGCCCATCCAAATCACCTGAACGTATTTGCCTATGAAAGTGTTGGTCTAGAGTGGTGCTAGCTAGTTTGCCTTTCCGTGACAAAGACATATGATTATTCGCCTTTGCTTAGTGCAGGTCCACCTCTGCATCAAGCGGATTTACCCTTGCGTGTGAAACTCGAACCTACAAAACTTCAAACAACAACAAACATGAAAGTAGACCCGCGACGTGGGTTCCATTGGGCATGCTAGAAATGTGTGCAAGTGTTTTTACCTATCCTAAGATGCAAAAAAAATGAAATGCATGCAAGGAAAACACTAAAAAAACACCTCAAGATTGACCTAGTTGAATTCAAACAAAATACAAGAAGATGACAAGTTATTACCTTGCTTGAATTGATGAGTTGGTTGGCCATTTTTAATGGTTAATTTGTGTGCTCCTTTGACAAAATGGCATGCAAGTGTGCTCAAAATGAAGCTAATGAGATGGAGACTGGAATGGTGGATGTGGGTAGTTAATTTGGATGTAATATGATGGGTCTAGGATGTTGCAACAATGGAGGATGCTTGAATGTATGAAAAAGGGTTAAGTGTATGCTTGTGTGATTGCTAGAGAGTGATGCAAAAATGAGGGCCATTCCACTACTTTTAGGGGAAGTTCCTCTAAACGAATGGATGGCCAGGATTGATTCAGGGATGTGAGATCAAGGGCTAGAGTGAGTTGAGAACTCACAAGCCATCACAATTGGACATGTGGCGAGTGACATGGAAGAGAAGAGCTAATGTGGATATGACATGGAAAAGGGGAGTCTTGTCTCATGTTCCCACATTATGGGATGATGTGACAATAAAAGAATTAAAAATTCTTCTAAAATCTCCCTTGATTTTGGAGACTTGACCTTGGGATTGAAAAGGAATTTTAAATTGATCCTTTATTCCTCCCAAGGTGTTGGAGAAATAAAAGGAGAATTAAAAATTCTACCTAGGATGCATAGGGAGAATAAAAGGAATTTTAAGTTCCTTAGAAGGTGGAGATGACTTCTCCAAATGAAGAAAGCATTTAATGAAAGTTGACTAATGACACATGCCATAAATGGCATGAGGATTAGGTTAGCTTAATTGGGTGATTAAGGTTATGCAAATGTGGGATTAGGCAGTCTAATGAAGGATTAGAGACAAGTGAGAGATTATGGGGATGTGACCCTAATGATAATTAGGGATGTGCATACCCTAATCACAGATTAATTAGATTAATCTAGATTAAGAGGATTATGGAGGATGTTGACATGAGGAGAGAGAGAAAGATGAATTAAAATTTGATTTAATTCATTTGGGCTAATGACTAAATTAAATAAATTGGTCTATTTATTTCATTTAAAGATGAATAAGGTAAGGCATTGAATTGATTAATCAAATACCTTAGGGGACATTAGGCTAAGGTGAAATATTAATCAAATAACATTGTTTAATTAATGTGGTTTAGAAATGTAGGATAGAGGAATGTGAAGGTGAATTTGACCATATGGGGGTGGTCAAATTCAGGTGTCTACAATAAGAAAACCATAACAATGATTGAGATAATTGATGGGAAAATACCACCTCATTTCCATTATGTAATTAGTTAAGTACAATCAATACAATGAATCAAAATGTATGAATACAACCTATGAAGCTCAAAAAATTACAAGAGCTCCAATGTACATCAATTTATTGACCTACTCCAAATTTTAACTCCAATGCTAACTAAGAATGTAAAACCTCTTTCTCACAATGATAAAACATGATTGTTAACCCATGTGTAGGCATCAAAACATGTTTAAATGGCTATCTACACACTTCCCAAGGCTTGAGGCACAAAACAATGCATAGAAGTGGAAACAAACAATTGCAACCCTTCAAATTCCATATTATTTAACACACAAAAATGTGTTTGCTAGTTCTCAATGAAATAATTTGTCACTTTAAACAAATTCATTAGGGTAAATGGTTATTTGCCATAACAATTGTTGATTTTTTGGGGCATTTTATCTATACACGAGTGTGAACACATGTATGTCACCTATATAAGAAGTGAACTTGCCAAAAGTGAGAAAATATCATTTTAAACCCTATAGATAAGTCCATCTCCTACCCCAAGACACTCTAGATCACCTTAGGTCTTCAACAATCCTACATACAAGTCATCAATGCTCCAAATTCAATAAAAACTAACATATTCATGTGAGTGAACTCCTCAAATAGTCTTCCTTGACTAAAATAGAAAAAAAAAATGACCTTATAATAATCCAAATTGAAATGTAGCCCCACATTTAGATTTGGATGTGTTAATCAAAAAAAGAAAACCACACTACTAAATATGTTCTATAAACTATTTTAGCAAGAAGATTTTTTAATGTTAATGTTAATTTTGAAGACTTGAAGACAAATAATAGTATTGATGAGCTTACACCTTTGAAAGGAAAATTGTCAAACACAATTGTTATGATTTCGCAAGTGCAAATCTATGAAAACATATAAAGAGAATTGTCACTTGATTTGTCATCTCATTATTGTACAATGTGTGTATATCATGTTCTAGTAGTTGGATCTATTCAATTGGCCTTCATTTACAAGGTTTTGACAATCTTGGAGAGGTCAGTTGTGCCTATAATGATATAGTCCATCTTCTTGAAGATTTCATCTCAAGCTAATCTTGAATTTTTTCACTTGTTAGGACAATTGTACACGAGTTTTGAGTATTTCCTATAAAATGTATGAAAGATTTGCCATCTTGAGGCAGAGGTTATAGTAAAGCACGATAGCATGGATACTTTCAAAGGAAAAATTGTATGTGACAACATTTAATTACATCTTGCTTTTTGAATGAAATACCTATGCAAATTCTAAAACAATTTTTTAAACATTTAAATGAAAAGGAGCTTTCCAAAAACAAGTTTCTTTACCGAAATTATTATTTATGTAATTAACAATAAAGGTCCATATGGACTAGGGATAGGAACAATAGCAAAAGATGTGCTTGGCTAACTATTTTTACTTGCAAAATGGGCAAGTTACTAGGTTGTTTATAAGAAATGGAATCAACTACCAAAAACAACTCACAATCAAGGAGTTTCCAAATGGTCATTTGTGTGTAACTCTAAAATTTAGATTTCCAAATAACAAGAATCAATTTGATCCATTTAAAAGTTGGGAAAGGAACACCTCCATTTGCTATTCAACCTTTGATCATAAGCTAAGGGAGCAAAGACTAATAAATTGAATGGTTAGTAATGGATTCAATTCCTATTAGATGCACCAAAAATTATTATTGCACTTTGCTCACAATAACTTTTAGTTTTATGACGAAAAAATTAAATAGAATACAACTACTTTTGTGCATTAAAATTTTAAATGTCACATTTTTTAATTGTATAGGAAAATAACACTAAATACAAATAAATAAGGTCAAACAAATGATTTAACTAACACTATATACAAATAAATAGGGTCAAACAATGATTTAACACAATCAAACAATTAACCTTAGTTTAAAAAGGTGGGACTAATAATACATTAAAATAAATGACATTTAAATAAACTAACTACGAATACCTAATTCAAAATTTGAAGAAGATTTCATTATGTCAAAGGTTACAAATTGACCAATTTATATGTTTTCATTCACTTCCATGCCTACAAATCTAAACCCTATTCTTCAAAATGATATCAAAAACTCGTGCCTCAAAACTATTATTAGACAAGAAATAATTTTCTTTAATCCAATCTCTGTTATTAAACAAATAAATAAATATTAAAAACGAAAAACATGCAATAATACCTAAAATGTTAATGTACGATATTGTTTTAAGTTCTCTATGTAAAAATAAAATAAATTTATCCAAAACAAAGTGTTAAATTTTCACTCTTACATCATTCAATTAAACATACCAGAGCTTACACGTCATTTCAACGACCTTTTCCAATACTTTAAGCAAATAACGTCGCACAAAGGCAACCCCAAACAATCGTTCTCAAAATATTTAAGACATGCACCCTACATGAAACTTCCAGCAGGGTAAAAACCTCGCTTTCACTTTTTCTTCATAAACCATCTGACTAGGTAATCATTTTTGCCAATAAAGAATCATTTGATTATTTTTATTCTAATAGGCAGAATAAATCTGGTACAAACATCAGCCACTGGGTACGACGAATGACTATTTGGTTGAATATACAACCCATACGTCCCATTCATTAAGCAAGCCAACGACAAAAACCTCTAATGCCCTCCAGCACGATCACAAAAACACGTCAAGATTTAAAATAGGCCCAACTAATGGACTTGTTGCAAAACCCCCCAAAAAGAATAATATGAGGCAAATTGTTAAATCCCTACTCCCATAAAAACAATCATAACCCTAGAAAGTCATCGAGAACATTTGAAAACTATTCCAACAGTGGCATGCATTATTATTCTCCAAGGATATTTTGACTCGGTTTCCTTCTTGATGGGACATTTGTCACTTATTGTCATGTTGTCATATTCAGAGATACTACCGAATCATAATTTCCAATACAACACATGGCTTGTCTGCTAACGACGATATGGACCCAAAAAAGAGATGGAACTCCTTGCCACTTCTTTTTTTAACAGTCCCGCTTTGTCTTCCATTGTGATACATGGACCTAAAAAACGCGACGGAACTCCTTGTCACTTCTTTTAACAGTCCCGCTTTGTCTTCCATTGTGATACATCCTTGTGTGGATCCCATTTTGTTTGAGGAAAAGAGTGCATTCAAATATCCGTGGCTTCCCTAGAGGAGACTATGCTGGAAACCACTGCAATCTTCCAATTACATAAACCCTAATTACCTGCTCAATATGTTATGAGTACTTTAAAAAACACAGAATTACAATTAACTCTAGCAATGTGCTGGCCTATTACAAATCTTGTTTGGAATTACAATTAACTCTAGCAATGTGATGGCCTATTACAAATCTTGTTTGGAATTACAGTTAAATCTAGCAATGTGCTGGCATATTACAAATCTTGTTTGGAATTACAATTAAATCTAGCAATGTGCTGGCATATTACAAATCTTGCTTAGAATTACAATTAACTCTAGTAATGTGCTGGCCAATTAGAAATTTTGTTTGGAATTACACTTATATGAACAATGTACTTCCAGTCTGGCCTATTGCAAATCTAGTTTGACCAACGTCTCCAAAAAATTCTGTTGCATAGTATTCCATTAGTCAGAATATAATACTGCGAGCCTGCATTCCCTTCCAAAAACTGCATCATAAGATGGTTATGGCACACAACTCGGGAATTCGACTTGAATTCTTTTGGTATCTTTGCTGATCTTGTAGGAAAAAATGATGGTCAACCAGGGTTCCCAACGAGAGAAAGAAATCATCATAAAACAGGTGAAACAATGTAAGCAAACCATATTGCACATATATAGACAAGCAGCTCAAGGCACCCTTAACTATTGCCAAAATTGTAAACCTGCTATATTATAAAATCCGTTCCAACCATACAAACTCAACAAGAAGAATCAACCATAAGACTACCATACTACCAACACCCAATGCAGGGCTGTCATCTTTCCCTCTGACATTCCTCAGGGTGAATTAAAGTAATCACCAACCCGGATCGCCTTGAAAAAAAAAGGCAACCAGGTTACCCCAAACTTCAAACTCGTGCTTAAAGAAAGAGGTCAGACCAAACCATCAACTGGAATTTATACTGCAACACCACCAGTAGGATACCCAAAATTCAGATCCCATACAGACAAACAGCCGTCATTTGTCTGCAAATAGATGCTATAGATGAGACAGCGTAAGTCAAATGTAAAGGAGAAATTTTCCACTTGAGGCCAAATTGGGGGCCAAGTAATATTTACACATAAGAAAACTGGATACAATATCTATATAAACAAGTACATGTTGAATTATCCTTGATTCTCAAGCCATGTAGTGATCATCACTCATTGCTCCTTTCAGGCTTTTTGTCAGCCAAATGGCCGTTTCTCTTGGGGAAACTTTACCACGTCCAAAAGGCCTCAGGACTATGCCTAGTTCTTCAAGTCTCTGTTGTTGGAGTAATTGTGCACTGAGCTCTAGCAAGCCTTCAAGAGCTTCTGCTCTTTGTTGATATGATTTAAGATCTATTCCTCCTCTTAATCGTTGTTGAGAATAATCAGAATCTCTGCTGGAGGTTGAAGTTGTCTTAGGGTGCTGATCTGCAATACGATGGCCAGTAACAGTTGTCCCTGTAGGAACTGACAGTACATCTAGATCATTATCGCCTGCATCTATAAAAGAATTCACATCCATTCTTCCTTGCAGCAAGCTGCCCGCAGTTCCTGTCTCTGACTCAGCTTGATCTGTGCCAATTCGAAAAGTACTGTGTCTAATTACATGGATAACATCATTGAAAGCTGGTTTCACCTGAACAGAAGCAGGAGTTTTTGCATTGATCTGGATTGTGCACTTCTCCTGTGTTGTATCACAATTTGTATCATCCCTATCCAAACCCGAGCTTGATGAGATGGACCTTTCTAGTTGCAATCTGTATGATCTACTCTCTGCTCTCAAATGACAACTTTTTTTTCCAGGAGTGTCTAAATGAACATCCTTAACCCGCTGTTTTGCAGTGGGCAGCAAATTATCTGAAGGGGCTATGGAGAACTCGGCAATTCGATCAAGTCTGGGCGCATTAACAGACACATCAGGAGACTGCATAGCGTGAAGCCCTGAATAATTGTTTCTGTCAGAGTACCGAGAAGTCGCAACTTTAGAAAAATAAGGTGACTCGGTAGTTGCATCTTCTGAAGTAATGCGTGATTGAATTCTTCCAAAAGAAGGTGCTGATGAGCATGAAGTCAGAGAAGATTTTCGTGGCCTAGGTGTTACAGACTCATTGTTAACAGCCTTTACTTTAGTTGTTCCATTCCGAGGACTGTTAGCTATGAAAGTAGGCCGAGAAACTGACGGTTTTGCTGGTAGGGGCAGAGAGGCCCTACGACTGGAAATACCTGGAGTCGAACCTGGTACACAAGAGGGATGTTGAGATTGTTTTGCATGTGCATATTTACCATCCAATTTTGGTGTCAACACAACTCGTGGCGAAGGTTCTCCATAGGGTAGCTGCCAAATTTCCAACTCAAGTTAATGTTATAGCTAAGATAACAAAAGAAAATTGTGAAAGTAACTTAATAAGTATTTGAAACTTACAGATTGCCTGCCTTGAGTAAGATGTGCCTTCTTTACAGAATCTGCTTTTACTCTGGGAGTGGGAAACACTCTATCAGGAGTCCGAGGGCTTCCAGCTCCAACAGTATCTTTTGCAAGTCGTTTTGTTGCATTAGCAGGAGAGCTTTTTTTATGAACCACTGAATGCTTTACTTCTTTACTCCTCTCTACCAGACTTTCTGGATTTTCTGCAAGAAAGCTAAGGCCACAATGCCTATCCAATGGAACATCCTCTGAACACAAATTTGAATTATCTGGTTCCTGGACAGCTGAATACTTATTTAAAAACACCTGCTTGGAAGATTTTGGTAATTCCTTTCCTGTGTAGGACCATGTACCTTCATTTCCAATGTTATGTGAAAGGCTATCCTGCAATGTACAATCTCTAGCATTCACATAATCACGAGGGGGCCTTACTGGACAAGTTAGATCACTATTACTGGAACCTTCTCTATCACAACTGCTGTTGCTCCCATCTATATTTTCCTGTTCAAGATGGTATCCACCCCTCGGGAGCCTATCTGGTGTTGGGCAATGAGCAAGGCCAAAATGCGTCCTACTTTTAGTAATGTAAGGTTGAAGATGAGGATGCCTCAATAATTCACTGGCCTGCAAGCAATTAAGAAATTCAGAAGATATAAAATGGGAAAGTGCCCAAAATATAAGAATTCACAGGGAAAAACATAAGGCAAATATAACAAAAAATAAAACTTACACTGGGCCTTTGTTCTGGGTTCTTCCTTAACATGCTTTTAACTAGACCTTTGCTGCAGCACAATAATTATAACATGAATTAGGGATCCTTTTAGAGAAGCATTCCTCTTAATGAAAGCAAGATAAAGTGAAGTAAAATGTTTTAAAAAACAAAATAGTTCCCAACAAAACGTCTTTCTGGTGATTGCAGTAAACAGCATATAAATAAAGTATTTTCCATACAACAACTGTCAGTCATAGCTACTATGTGATTCAGACTAAAACATTAGAAGAAACAGCGCTCAAAAACTTGCAAATGAATAAACATCTTCTGTGAGTGTACTACTAAAAACTTAAAATACTTAAAAAGTTAAAGGCACCAAAAACCTCAGCCTTAACCAAATCTGATATAAAATAGCAGAATAAAAGTGGAATACAATTCAAAGTTGGACGATGCTAAGTACAACTGGAAATGTGAGAACAACTAAGGCAGTAAATCCCCCACAAGGTACTGCTGAGGGAAAATTATTCACTATAAAAAAATAGTATTGACAAGTATACTCAAAGGCAATTAATATGTATTCTTTAAACATTAAAACCTAGCAGAGTCTTCAATCATTCACCTTTTCTTCAACAATCAGTAACCCAAACAGAAAAGTGCAAACAATATCACCTGCAGGAGCTTTGTCATTACCAGCACCATATATGATGCATGAGATTTGAATTAATGGTCATTAGGAAACTCAAATGAAAAATATTCATGAAAATAGGTAGCTTATATTTTTACATGGATAAGGTGTCTTCATAGGCACACTAACAAATTAGAAATTGCAAACTAGAAATAGTCCAGAAGATACCGTTGAGCATTTTATGAAAGGCTTTCTTTTAAGGAGAAAAACAAGAAATGGTGAAGAAAGCTAGGAATCATTGATATTTGCTGCTCAGAAAATGTAACTCACAAGGCACTGGAATACATGCTTGGCAAGGGCCCTATTGTAGACTTGTTAATTTTGTTAATCAATCCCTGCATATCCTGCACATGGAAAATCAAACTTATAAATCTTTTGTAAGGAAAAATCCATTTTTAATGTAAAACATCTCAGGTAAAGTGACACCCATATCTCTCTGTCTATGGTTTATTTGGTGGCACATTTTTACCGCCTTCAAAGATGAGATATTTTTGTGTCTACAGAGTTAAACATAAAACAAACCACTATGTAATAATTTGATTGGAATATTGTTATACATGATTAGCAACAGACTGCAAAAAGGATGGAAAGATGACTGAGAAGCACAAAATGGCTTTTCAAATTTCTGAGCAGTAGAGCTGGCATTCCTAAAATGAGTATGATAGATGATAGGTTGATAGCCTGATGGGAAAAACATTGAAAAAACAATGGGAAGAATTCTAACATTGAGTATTATTCAACAACTGAAGAAAAACTCAAAGATGTGTAACAGACTGTACTGCAGTGCATTCTATAGGCTTCAGAAGTAGACACCATAAAGGAAAAACAAGCAAACCACTCTGATGTTCTTTCAATTGGCTGCTAGTCAGAAGCTCTTCTGAAGTAGTTCCTAGGAAAATTACTTGTGGGACAATTTCTAAAGCACAAAGCTGATAAAACCATACATAAAAGATGATTTCTGTTTTCCACTTCTAGAATGATGCATAATTATTATTGGAGATTCCATTAAATTTGAATGTCAAATTTAAAACTCAATATTCTTGTGAAACAACCACATCATTGAGGAAGCAGCATTTCACCTGCGCCAAGTTAAATCATTCTTCAAAGTGGAAAATGTTATGAAGCTCATGCCATGAATTATACCAGCTAGACATGCTTTCTGTTTCTTAAAGGGATGCTTTAAATTTGATTCATATAATCTATGTGGGATACCTTAATGTTATCCAATTGTCTGTGATTAAACAGATCCAGTTTCACTTGCAGATCAACAAAGTAGAAAAACAATTTGCGCTAAAGGAAAATGCAAATATCTCTCTCGCTTGCTTGAGACTATAAGATCAACAGAATTTTTCTCTGCTATCTCTACTCATGAAATTGGTATTTATGAGCAAAATGCTACAGAAATAAAGAGTGCATCTATCTATATAGAATAGACAGAAAAGCATTTCTATCTACTCTTGGGCCTCATTAGAAGCATTGACAGGACTGGCTCATAATAATAAGTGAAAACAGCTCAACCAAGTGAAACAATTTGCAATAAAATAAAATGCAAATATCTCTCTTGCTTGCTTGAGACAATAAGATCAACAGAATTTTTCTCTGCTATCCCTACTCATAAAACATATTTTTTGTGAGCAAGATGCTACAGAAATAAAGAGTGTATCAATATTCATAGACTGCACAGCTGAGAAGCATTTCTATCTACTCTTGGGCCTCATTAGAAAATATTGACAGGATGGGTTCACAATAATAAGATTTCACAAATTCGGTTTGAAGGTAAGCTGTATCACCAACATCTGATTCTATTACTCTCTTAACAGTATTGCAAAAAAAGGATTACCAAGCTAAAGTGAAGTTCCAGTTAAATCATCATCATTTATGTCACACAAGTTTCTCCCATTCATTCATGTTTGAAAGCCAAGATACCACTAAAATCAGATGGACAGAAACTAGCAGAAAATGGATTGCCAAATTCCTTAGATGTTCATGTTAGCAGCCATTATCTGGAGGTCATACAAAATCTGTCCTGACAATGCAATCAATTTTTTCCTAAGGTTTTCAGGTACTCTAATCTCCTATTTGATATTAGTCTTCCTTCATCTTTCCCACATCTGCTGGTCATAGTTTCTGCAAATGATTGATCCAGCAGAACGTACAAATGCAGACCAAGCACCTAAGTCAGTAGACTTAAAAAAAAAAATCAAATTCTCCAAAACTTACAAATGCTTTAAATGCTGGTCTGTGAGCAGCCATTTCGTACATACAGCACCCTGCAGGGTATTAAAAATAAAAAATTCAAGGCCCCATCAAATATTAACAAGTTATACAGAAAATAAATTTGGTGCAACTAGGTACAGTTAAGTGATTCTGTTCAACAAAAGGAATAATTTACCTAGTGACCAGATGTCAGACTTGAAGCCATATGGGATATCTGCAAGAAGCTCAGGACACATATAATTTGGCGTTCCCACAACCTGCAAAATGAAAACATCCACAACCATATGAGGCAGATAATGTTGGAGCCGTTCCTTTTATATTGTTATTTAAACACCAAACAAAGGACAATTTAATTTGTTTTATTTTAAGGAGACCACAATAAATAATTGTTTAGCTCATCATGACGATTGTAGACAAGTCCACAACCCTCTATCGCCTGGGGCGAAAGCATCTACGTTATGGTTAATATTTTTCTTCCTTTCTGGAATCAAGAATTCAGTACCAACTTGAGAAATATCTGGTAGAACCAAATTTGCTTTGGGCAGCAGACGATTCCATGATTGACTCCATGACACTTTGTGCTGTGGAAATCTACAGCATGGTGATAAGTAAAGAATATGCTGGTTGTTGCACCCAAGAGTCCAGACTATGAAAAAAGAACTAAACAAACCATTTCTTGGCATGGCAGTCAGAAAGAACTAAGTCTTCTGGCCTGCACTAGACTCAAACATAGTAGGCATAAGTTTTCCACAGCCCATGAAGTTAGTAGAGAGTGCTTTTGGATTCAATTGTGTATTTTTGCATTAGCGTTTCCAATTACACTCAGTAACAGCCATAACTCTCCTCTTCCTGACGATGGATCACTGAATGTGAACCGAAATGTCAATGCAAAAATAGTCTCAAATATAACAAGGTCATCAGAAATTCAAGCATGCACTCAGCTCAAAATAATAATTCTTTCTCACCAACAGTCCTCTCAAGTGGCATCTTCAAGTAGATGCCTTCCTAATGTAATTGTCCTCATATTTTAACTGATACATACGTACTTAAAACAGAGCATTTGTAATTTTGTAGCCTTCACGCTAATGCTTTGATTTGTTAATCTGTACATAAATCCTTCCCCAAGGAAAGCATCTAACTAGCTTTGTAAGCAATGGAGCAGTTAAAATGATCTTGACCCTTTGCAAATATTCAATAAAATCTTATTTTCTCAAGATAAAAATGTTGGGTGTTTCAAGAACTCTGCACTCTCAATTGGTTGAAATAATGTATGCAGCCATTGATGCCTAGTTTTGATCCCAACAATGAGAATTACAAAGCACCAGTTTTAACTAAATTTTGCACTTACACTAAAATCCTTGAATGTAAATACTTATCATACAAATCAAAATCACACTGCTGAATCTATACAGACTAGAAAGTAAAAGAATGACATGTTTGCTTGGATTTGTGTCTATCTGGATCTTCAAAAAACCTCACCAAATAAAGCCTACCTAAAGATTATTATATTCCAAGAATTTTTCTTGGATACTGTCATAAATAAACAAATCTCTCAGTCTTACCAGCCATCATATAGATGATGCACAATGATGGTCATGCAAATTAACCAACAATTTTTTCATAACTTTGAACAAGACAAAATCATAGAGGATGCAGACTGATTGTTTCAGGTGGAGGAAAGGAAATTTCCCACTAGTCTTGAAAGTATGCAGAATAACAAGAAATCTTCAAAAGAAAAGGATGCTGCAGAAATATCACAAAATTTATCTAAACTCTTTGCCAAACTACAAATAACACCAACTGTGTTGACACCTGTAATGATGGAGGAAAAAACATGATTAGATCTAAAGAGCCCACATCATATACTACTTTACAATTTCATTTGAAACAAATAGAATCTATATCTTCAAAAGCATAAGAATTATACACTTTCCTCCTTGGCTTCAGCATCAAAAGAACAAGAAGAATTAACTTCAACAGAATCTCCTGATAGTAATACTCTATATCTTTTCATCTTTTCAAATATGCATAGTTACGGACTACTCTGGTATTCCTCATCAGTTCAGCATCAGAAGAAATCATTAAGAAATAGCTTCACTAAAGTTTTTTACTGCATCTGCCATCCATCTTTTCAAGTGTACAATGACTTATGGCATCTCAATAAAGATTGTATTTTGTTCCCTGTTATTCTTTATTGGAATAAATCAAGCAGATAGGACCCTACAGTGTCTAGATACTCATATATCAATCATCTTTCCAGCTAGTCATAGTTAGCTTGTGGCATAATCTTATCAAAAACTGTACGGTAATTTAATTGGTTTGGTTTAATATGTGTATTGTTAGAGTTTCTATTGCTAGCATTTGTATACATCAATTTGTGTTGGCACCCTGAGAAAACACAGGCTATTCTGTCTTCAGCACTAGGAAAAAATATGCAAATCATACAAGCTTGAAATTAATGTTTTGAAACTCACAGAAGAAGTAAGATCATCTGGGTTCAACCTCTTTGCTAATCCAAAGTCTCCTGCAGATTCATTATACCAATAACAATTGTGAATATTCTTGACTCACACAACAAATCAAGCAGCTTCCTCTCTAGTGAAGTTGTGTCAAAAGAGTTGCATCTTGTGGATGTCTATTCCAAGGAGATCAGAACATACCAAGACGGACATCCTGCTCCTTTGTCAAGAAAATATTTGAGCACTGCAAAGAAATTGGCACACTACAATCATGTTATTGTTTCCCAAGAGAAATGCCGAAATGAGTACAATCCCTTATTAACAAACAATAATCAATAACTAACCTTCAAATCTCTATGAAGGATATGATTTGAGTGCAAATAGTCCACTGCAAGAAGAAGCTGTACAAACCATTTACAGAGTTTCTGCCAGAAAACATGAAGCAAATTGATAGATGTACTCAGAGATCAGAAAGACAAATTACATTTGGCTAAGTTGATTTTAAAGTAACTTGGCTTTCACAGGATTACTACTGACTTCTTCAGGAAAATATACTCCATTTGCCTTTTTCATTGTCTCGGCCCTGGATCAACCATACCATTTTAAGTCAGCATTTAATCAGGCCTTTAAATGGGAGATAATGCTAAAGACATGTCACAAACAAAACTCTATCACAGGAAGAAAAAACTTACATATCCCCTCCTTCACAGTAACCTATCACAATACACACATAGCAGCCCTGCCAAGAAAAGATCAAGAAAAACATTATAAATTTTGCATTATAAGAAAATTCTAAACAAGTTCCCATAAAAAGTCATCTTATTCAACTATAAGCTGCTAATTCCAGAACCTTCAAAAATTTAAAGTCAGAAAAAAGGGAACAAGTGAACGTGTCTGAGTACCATTAACTGTTAAACTTGGAATTCACTGAACAAAGAACGCTACCACCTATCTGCTAGCTCAATAAATTAGGGGATTTGTTCCATTTGCATTATTTTTACACAAGAATGATGAAGACATCAAATTTCTAATGAAACCTAAGTGTGGTTTAACATGGACAGCAAAAACAGCGGTAGATAGCACCTCTTTAAATTAGGATACATGCATGCAAATCACAGCTGCAAAGCAAAAACCATTCAGAAAGATACTACAATTTTGGCATTAACATTACATCATAACACAATAGTTGAAAGCAGGAGAAGCTTTTATCTTGTGTATGTTTCTAAGGACAAATTCTCTCAAAAATTAAACTCAAAGACCAATCAAAAAGATCAAGTCCACAGAATTATAAAGCAGCATTCAAATCTTTTAGTATACATAATGGAATCAGGCAGCAAATGAGTGTTTGATCTGAACATGTTATTGTATACTGAAAAATACCATCACATAAGATGAACCAGAACAAACCTTCTCTACCCAGGACTCCTTGTACTCCACGATGTAAGGATGATTGACTTTGGAGATGAGAGCCATCTGAAGAACCAATCATGCAGACCACAAGTCAGAATGGCAAAGAACCAAACGCAAATCAAGTCAAGCCTTGAATTGCCAAATTCACACCATTGAAAGATCACATAAACACCACAAGACTTCATAAATTTCCATTATTAAAGGTTACTATCCCATCCCTTCATAGCCAACAATCTTTGCCCTTCACTTGTAGCCCTACTTATTTTCAAAGAAGGGCCTATGGCATAAAAGTTCAGATCAAAGCCCACAAGAACCCACACAAGCTAAAGCTGACTTATTTAATTTAAAATGGATGTAGTAGGTCTGGAAGGAGCATGTCTAGCAGGTAGCTTATAAGAAACGAATATGCTGATGTTTGTCTTTCGGAGTATTTTATACAAATAAAAACTTGCTGCCTAGTTTTGGAGTATAAACATAAGAATAAACAAATTTATACCTCTTGGTGTGCTGATCGTCTACACCTATCAGTTTGGCGGGCAAGACGAATTTTCTTCAATACATACCTACAGAATGCACAATCATACAAAGTTTTAACATAAACATCAGTATGTTTATTCATCAGCACAGAGAAATCTTATGTTCACGTAACCTTAAAAATTATATTTATTAACCACCATTGTTCAACAGAAAAAATGTGAATTCACAGGATAGCGGTACTTTTACTCACTTCTTCTTTTCAAGCTTATGAAGCACAAGAATTGCAGAGCCAAATGCTCCTTTGCCAATTTGTTCCATAACCTCATAATTGTCCATTTTCGAGTCCATAACAAGCCAATTCCTAAGCTCTTGAAAACTGTCAACACACAACAGATTGACAAGGGATTGTTTTAGCACTAAAAAAATTTAAATAGTCAGTTTACTACTGCAATGAGAAACACATTGGACTGTTTTTTTCTAAAAGTTTCAGTTGTTCAAGCTTTATATTATGACAGTCATAGTCAGGACTGCTGTTCCTACCTGTTTCTATTTTTACTATGACAAGTCTTCTCCTAGAAAGGGGGCATGTACAGCTGGGCATTCATGCAAAAGGGTTGCTAATTTAGAACTAGACAAATTAGATGTTGGTGTGCTATAAATTATTTTGAGCTGGCAAGGGTCGTATATAACTTTGAGATTGTCAGGTTGAAAGATTTAGAACTGGTATGGCTAGAGGGTGAACACAAGATATGGTCTTGTTTTTACTCTGCATACAGTCTTATGGAATTGAAAAAATGGAGCTACAGGATGAATCTATTCCTGAAAAATAGAAGTCTCACATGTATAGCTATAAGTTTTAAGATGGTGTTGAGGAGGGGATGCCGAAGGCTTCCCAACCAGCATAGGGACTTCTATTTTTATGTTGCAGTTTGCATTTTTTTTTTATTCTAAACTTTTGGATTAAAAAAAAAATAGATTGTAGACTATCTATTTGTATGTAGTTTCTATAATTTATTAATTTATAATCTAAAATCTTACACCCACACATAAACTTTTTACTGGAAAAGAATTTAAACATCTATGGGACTACTTGCTTTTATTAAAACTCTTATTTCTTCGCAGCTGCAGTTGCTAAGGACTTTTAGCCAGCCCACTTTCATATCACCATAACCTGTTGAAGATTATCAGCAGATAATGACCCTGCAATTGCACCTAATCGCAGGAGGAATCCGGGAACGGTAAAAGCCCCACAGATGACACCTCCGCATACCGGGTAAGAGGGTTTGCTCTACCCAAATAGACATTTGGTAACATAACTCCTAAAATATGGGGGTGTGGAGGGATTCACCTGAAGAAAGATTCCTTATATACAACCGCCACTAACTTCTATCAGCAGCAATCCCAAAACCAATTAATAGCCCGTTGTCACAAAATCGAGCTCGCTGCTTCAGAAATAAGAAACAGTAGAAAGCGGGTCCTTCAATTTAATGAATAGTCAAGTTTCGAAATTACAAGCCCAAAAACGGCCACAGCCCGCTAATAACCAAGACTGGAGGAAGAAGACAACTTTGGCACGTTTCCACACGTTGATGACCGGGCCAAGCCTGATTTCAAAATCCCTCGGAGAAAAACGTAGAATAATCCAAAAAAGAGAAAGCTCTGTATGAAAATTGAAAGTTGAGCACGTCAATGAACTTCGTCAAAGATTTTTTCAAATTTCTATTTAAACCTTTGAAACAGTGTAAAGCTTCACCTGACGGTATGGTTTAAAAAAGAAATTACCATACGAGGAAACGATTTGTTTTGTAACAGGCCACTATATTCAGACGGATCTGTACAGCAGTTATCTTCTATAATGGATTCCTGTTCAGGGGTTTCGCACTGTTCACCTTCATTCGAGACCACCTACATATATTGCTTTATGCGTTTGCCCTTCAGAGACTCATTATAAGTACTAAATAATCAGAAATGTTTGAATACAGTGTTTAAATGACTTTCTGAAGCGCTCTTTGAAAAAGCGATGATAACAAGCCATGAAAGAGGCCTCAAAATGAAGCTAAATGCTACCCAACCCCCAAACTTTAAACATTTTACTCAGTTAAAACTATTTTGAAAGCAAATGAGCCATTAACTTTAAACTTAAGAAATCCCGCGAATGAACCTTCGTTTGCGCACATCGAATGCTTAAAGCATCGGCTACTCTACAACAAAAATTCACCTTCATTTGAAATTTACTACCCTGCCGACAGATACTTTTTCCTAATTTAGAAACCTTCGATTCAAAGCTATTTCTATCAACAATCCGAAGCTTCAAATGCTACATTAGCGGACATTCAAAAACAGCAGCATTTTCACATTGAAAAATCCCAAATCCTCATTGCAGCCCAAAGAAAAAAGATTTGAAACAACATAAATTTATTGTTTTCTGAAATCTGCTATATCGCTGACACTTACTCTTTTCTAACTTAGAAACCTTCAATCCGAGGCCTTTCTTTATCGATTATCCGAAACTTCAAATGCTACATTCCCGGACATTCAGAAACGGCAGCATTTTCGCATTTAAAAACAAATCCAAGAAAATATTACAAATAAAAAAAATTACATTTTCTGAAATTTACTATATCGCCGACAGCTACCTTTTCCCAAAACAAGAAACCTTCAATCCGAAGCTTCAAATGCTACATTCGCGGACTTTCAAAAACAACAGCATTGTCACGTTAAAAAACATTACAAAATTCCCTGCTCAAATTCCGCAAGCCATCACAACATAAACCAACATTTTCAACCAAATGAACCTGCATTTCATTTTAACAAATGCGCACGGCAGAAGCTCAAACTTTCCAAAAAGAAAAGCAACCTTAAAATTTGGACCACCTCTTACACAATTTTCACCTGTTAAAAACGCCGTCGATTAACGCCTCCGCAGGGTCCCGTCCTCACTGATTACCACCGGAAAAAGCCGCCGTCATTTAAAAAGCTCCGAACAATTCCGCTACAATCCAAAAAAATATTCTCATTTCCATTTCGGAATAACAACATTTGCTCCCCAATTTTCATCTGATAAAAACCACTGTCATCTAACGATTCCTCAACATCCTCTTCTCGCCACCGGCAAATCCGCCGTCATCCCAAAATTTCTGAAAATTTCGCTACATTTCAATACTTCGAGCCCCAAAAACAAAACAAGAAGAAAGAAATCTGATACTTTTCCTGGAGATGAAAGCGACAGAATCCCGCTCTTACTGCCGCCATAACCAGAGGCACAGAACAAACATTTTATCTTGACAGACGTTATATTAGTTTTAATTTAGGCATAGGCATTTTATACGATTTAAGTAAATTGAAAAGACAGATCTGTCTCGGCAGAAGTTTCTTCTTCATGGAAAGGAAAAGACAAAGTAAATCAAATGCAAAAGAATGAACAGCGATGGCGCCCGTGTTAAAGATAAAGTAAAAAACCGCCGGACAGAAGAGGAAACTAATATTTTAGCCTTTTTATCGGAATTTTAAATTTGAACTAATATTTTAGCATTGTAGTGGCACTTTTTGACTCTTTACTTTAATCTTCCACGCGGAAATTTGACCCCCCACTGCGCCGGTAATCTCGCCGGACTTGTTCTCTACGGGTCGCTAGTATTTTATTCCGTACCTGTGGACCCTGTTGGTTTTTTGAACTTTTCAGATTAAAGTCTGCGTAAAAAGCCGTTTCTCTACGTTGTGGGGGCAATGGTAAAAAGCTCTTTTTTTCCCTCTTCTCTTTTCAAAACTATAGGGGTGGGCCTTTTGGAGTTTAGGTATAGATTTGTAAGGGTAAAAGTAGTATGTTTGTCATTTTTACTTAGATTTTCTCTTTGATTCGATGGGAATGTTCTAATATAATAATAACTGATTGAAAAGTGATATATTTGTGTGTTGGGTTTAGTTTGTAACTTGATTTTGATGTATATTTATTTCATCTCTTTTTTATTAATTAAAATACATTCTATATTCATTGATTTATTTTCATACATTTATTCTTTATTTGAAAATCATCGCCTTATTCTTATAGATTATCTTTGAATAGCCTTGGACTTGATCTAGCTTCAAATTGAAATTTAAACCTTTCACCTTTTCTACTAGTCATTCTAAGTTGACCTAACATGTGTTCCATGTGACATGTTTTTTTTATTTTTTTGTTGATGAATACTTTCTATTAAATTTGTATATTAAAGAAAAGATAAGTAATGCAATATTCGGAAAAAAAGAAGGGTG
This sequence comes from Sequoia sempervirens, assembly GCA_007258455.2. Taxonomy (NCBI): domain Eukaryota; kingdom Viridiplantae; phylum Streptophyta; class Pinopsida; order Cupressales; family Cupressaceae; genus Sequoia; species Sequoia sempervirens. The sequence goes on from VDFB02089982.1 coordinate 200,226, forward strand.
GTAGACAACACACCCACAAAGTCTAACAAAAGGACCAAATAATTGGGTTGAACCCATAAACTAACTTAAGCACCTGAGGTTATGCCAGGTGGAGGAGGACGGTCCTAATCATTAGGCTTCCCCCAAACATCACTAGGGGTGGCATCTTTAGTCGCCTCTCAACCAATGAGAGTGGCAATGTCTTCTTCATTCTCCTCAAGAGGTTATTGAGCACAAACCGAAGAAATGGCAAAGATGCAATCAAGGGAATTTTACCAATGTCCAACCAACCAAAGTCTTGCTTAAGAGATGGCAGATGGGAAGGTTGAGACCATCCTCCATGGTTAGCAATGTCCCTAGAATTTTGAGGCAAGGGACCATAAGAATGAGAACCATGATCTCCACGGCTTCCACAATCTTGTCTGGATAAATGATTACACCCACGATGATGCCCTTGAGGGGAGGTGGAGTCGAGAGGAACTCGGGCAACAACGTAGGGGCCATTGCCCTAATGGTCTAGTAGCTTCTAGAGATGGGAAACTTCAAGTGCAACCTTGTTGCCTAACAACTACGTCTACATAAGAACATTAGAGCAAATGATCGCTTTAGTGTACAAGGAAAATGTTTATCAACAACATCATGAGGAAAAAGAGAAGCATTCCTATCTTTCCAAGTTCTAAAAAGAATTTCCACCCTAAAAGCATACTAGATATGGGTATATTTGTGCGGGATACAAGGCCAATCCCAAAGTAAAACCATGTGCCAAGAAAAAGGGGCAAGTTTGAAAGGTCTAAAGAAACTATGAATCCAATTCAATGCTTCATGAGCTTAGGGAAGAACTAAAAGGGGCATTTAAGAAATTCAAGTTTGTTGGAAGTTTGTCATTGACGAGATTGTTGGCAACATAAACATGAGCATATATAGCGTTGTCATTGATGCCAACATTGTTGTAGTATCTACATTGATGTATTGTTGGTGTCTGATGAGCATGATTGAATGTAGTGACGAAAACCCTATATATAGATGCAGTTTTGTTGGTCTAGAGCATAGTTTCTAGTGTATAGTGAAACAGTTTTGAGGTCTGCATTGCTCCACCATGAAGAATCCAGTTATGCGATTCTGAGGTAATTTTGGCACATGTTGGAGGAATCTAAATCCAAGGTTTCATATCTTGAAGCCCTTCGCGGTTGAAGCTAGAGATGACAGAGTATCACTCTAGATATGAAAAAATTACTATGACAAAGAATCTGATTGGAATGCTTTGCATTCCATTGCGGATGATTGTCTTGTTATGTGGTTTTGAGAGAGTGTTTACAGGTGTCAGAAGTGTGTTGGATCTAAGTGGAAAGTGCTTTGGAGGTCCACGTTTTGAAACATAAATGAACAGTTGGTTAATTCTTGTGTTGCTTCACCAATAGTGTCAACCTAAAGGGTTTGAGGTCATCTAGAGTTAAAGTAAGTTTGGATCAAAATTATGGGAGTAATTATAGGTCCTAACCAACCTATTTTGATATGCTACATGTTTTGGTTTATTCCACAAGGTGTGTATAATTGGATCTTGAGTCGACAAGTTGTTAGATTGCATGTTTCATCTAATTAGGTCGACCTAATTGATGTTATAGGTGTTTGTTGATGTAATGCAAATAAATGTAAGACTATTTTGGTGTTGTAGTTGTTGTTATTACATTGATAAAATAGCAGAGTGTGAATGTGATGTGAAGAGAGATAGAACAATGTATGATAATAGTGAAGCATGAAGTGTGTTAGATTAGTTTATAGAGCTTAATCAGAACTATCTCCAACATATTATAGATGCATTGTATCAATTCAAATCTTTGGTAATGGGCCACTCTCTTTTCTATTATAGTAGCGAGTCATTCTATAATATCGTATTCTATAATATCGTATAACAAATTATAATATATTTGTAAGGAAAGTAGAGGTGCGGAAGCAACTTTCCTAATGTCAAAACCATAGGGAAGTAAGTATACAGTACTTTTGATTTCCAAATTACAATCTAATTAAGACACACATTAAAGATTTATAGAAACAGAGAAGATACTCAAAGATAATGAACAACAGATTTACGTGGGAAAACCCTTTCGGGAAAAAACCCACCACACCAAGTTGAATCTCTTTGTATTACAGTAACAACAATTACATACAATGCAGAGATACAACTCTTTGGTATCATTTCATAGTAGCTTCATTCACTGTTCAATCTATTACAGAAAATGCTCTCAACAATTTGATTCTCTATCCAATTTTCAACTCAGAATGCTCTACTTTAAATCTTATCACATTCTGATTTTTACCTTCTATTCATCCTTATCCGCCATTACCCATCATAGACAATTTCCTTTTGAGCAATTGATTTTTCCCTACATGTTGTTCAGCTCCAGCGTTGCAACAGTTGCAAAAATCTAACAGCCATCCATTTGAAATTCGCTTCCTTTGATTGGTCCACAAGGCTCCACATAAGATGGTCAATTTGGTCAAAGGTGTTCAAACTTTGTTCGCATATCGGTGAGACACTAATAGTGTCTCCCCGATGCCACAAAGTGTTCATATCAATATCAGCGTAAGTCCCAATAGTCGGCATGATGATATAACGAATTCCATGAGTCATACCAAAATCGTCGTCATCCAATGCATTCCTATCGGCAAGAGATTTTTCATCGGAAAGATTCATACCGATGCGCACAAGTCACAATGACTTCAACTTTTCCATCGGCAAGACTTTTCCATTCGCCAAAGAGGTTTTGTCGGGTCTCCTCAAGTTTCACCGAAGCACCTGATAGTCGGCAAGAAATTCGTCTTTCGCTAAGACTTCTCTCCGAGCAAACAAGTCTTACCAAGTCGGCAAGACTTTTGTCTTTCGCCGAGACCTCACATTGAGCACCCATGTCTTACCGAGTCGGCAAGACATTTGACCTTCGCCAAGACCTTTCACTGAGTGCCCATGTCTTACTGAGGATTATCGACGAGACCAAACACCCATCGCTAAGAGACCTCTTCGAGATCCTTGTGTTAGCCCGATGACCATATGCTATCGGTGAGACATCCTTCATCACTGAGAGTTCTCCCCGAACCCTTTGTGTTACTCCGATGACCCGGTCGCTAGGAGTCTCCCCAACATCCGCTAGACACCCGATAGCAACTCGGTGAGACATTACACACCTGCAAGACTACATACCGACAACCAAGTCTCCCTGATAACTGAGTGTGTATAACCATTAGTGAGAGAAACAACAGTCGGTGAGAGATCTTTCCAAGTCTCCAAGTCATAGCGATAGGTCTATTCAGCAAGACTGAAACCAAGTCACAGCGACTAGGGCATTTCAACAAGATTCAGAATAGCTAGTCGGCCAGACATGATTAATGTCACAATGACTTTTCCCTTCAAGAGTTACATGCTAGTAAGGATTGAGGAACATATTCCAACAATCTCCCACTTGACGAAGACCTTACTGACAACTCTAGAGCATAATAAAACTACTAAAAAACATGGCCCATCGAACTGGCACACCACTTGTATTTGTCTGTGCTTGCAGGCTTTGTCAATGCATCTGCAACATTCTTCAGAGTATCCACTTTCTCCAAAGAGACCTTCCCATCCTCTACCATATCCCGTACAAAATGATACTGTACATCTATATGTTTCGTCCTGGCATGGAAAGTAGGATTTTTCACCAAACATATAGCACTCTGACTGTCACAGTAAATTGTAATTTTTCCTACATCAAAACCAATGTTAGAACACAAACATTTTAACCAGATTGCTTATTTACAGGCATGTGTAGCTGCCATGTATTCTACCTCTATAGTGGACAAAGCGACTACAGCCTGCCGCTTGCTCATCCAACTCACTGCATCACCATTCATCATGAAAACATATCCACTGGTGGATCTTCTGCTGTCAATGTCCCTTGTCAGAATCCACATAACCTTGAATGTTGAGAGTCTTCGTGATTCAACCAAGTTACCATGGTAACACAAAGCATAGTCTGAAGTGCCCTTAGATATCTAAACACTCTCTTCATAGCATCCCAATGTGTCCTTCTAGGATTAGCCATAAAACAACTAAGAACTCCCACTGCTTGGGCAATGTTTGGCCTTGTATAGACCATTGCATACATAAGGCTACCAACCGCACTAGCATATGGCACACTGGTGATGTCCTCCATCTCAATAGGAGATTTTGGACAATCCTCAACAGATAGCTTTGTTCCCTTCGTAACTGGAACAACTAGCTACTTGTAATCAGTCATACAAAATCTCTCTAGAACAGTCATGATATACTTACTCTGACTGAGCCAAAGTTTTCTATTCTTCCTGTCCTTGGTTATTTCCATTCCCAGAATATACCTTGCTGCACCAAGATCTTTCATTTCGAACTTTTCAAACAACTGAGACTTAAGATCATAAATCATTAACTTACTGTTGCCTATGAATAGCATATCATCAACATAGAGAGCAATAATAAGAGATTTTGGACAATCCTCAACAGATAGCTTTGTTCCCTTCGTAACTGGAACAACTAGCTACTTGTAATCAGTCATACAAAATCTCTCTAGAACAGTCATGATATACTTACTCTGACTGAGCCAAAGTTTTCTATTCTTCCTGTCCTTGGTTATTTCCATTCCCAGAATATACCTTGCTGCACCAAGATCTTTCATTTCAAACTTTTCAAACAACTGAGACTTAAGATCATAAATCATTAACTTACTGTTGCCTATGAATAGCATATCATCAACATAGAGAGCAATAATAAGAACTTGATCACTTTCAGCTTTGTAATACACACAGTGATCAGATTTTGATCTTACAAATCCCAATGACAACACAAACGTGTCAAAATTTTGGTACCACATTCTAGGAGACTGTTTTAACCCATACAGAGATTTCTTCAACTTGCAAACTAGTCATTCTTTACCTTTTTCCACAAAGTGCTTCGACTGGGACATATAAATTTCTTCTTCAAGATCACCATGAAGAAACAATGTCTTCACATCCATCTGTTCAATCTCTAAGTCATACATTGTTGCAAGTGACAAAAGAAATCTAATAGATGTCAGCTTAGCTACAGGAGAAAAGATTTCTCCATAATCAATTCCCTCTACCTGGGAATAACCTTTTGCAACCAGCCTCGCTTTATATTTTTCTACACTGCCTTCCAAAGCGATTTTCTTTTTAAAAACCCATTTGTAGCCCACAGCTTTTCTGCCTTTAGGCAATGGCACCAAACTCCAGGTATCATTCTTTTTGTTACACCCCTAACTTTAACTATGTTATACTTTTACTTTGAAGTAATTAGTAGATGATTATGCATGTTTCAAAGACTTGACGTTTAGTTAAAATGGCTAGAAAAATCAATGTTTTCATGAGTCATGTTTATTTGACTAAAATTTGGCATGTGTTTAAAAGTTGTCAAGATGTGATGATCTCATGAGGATTATGAAAATGATTACTGAAACACTAATCTTGTGTTGTTGATTGCAAGTTGCATTTAGAAAACAGGTTTCCGCCCTTCGAGAAAGGGAAGGAGAGCATCATCAGAGAGAAGGGAATAGATACAAGGAATAGAACAGGTTGTCACCATCTTAAGTCTATTTCTAGTTGCCTAACGTCAACCTAGTCGTTTTGGGGATAGTGACATCGTCATGGTTGAACATTAGTTGTTTTATGACTGAGACAATTTTCTGTCGAGCCCGGCGCTTCTTATGTCGTAACGAGTTTATGTCATGACATCAATTCCGCAATTGGTTGTTCATTATTGTCTAATAGTTTGAATTGGCTTATTAGGTCATGGAGCTATTATTATAGCTTGATTCCTTGTAAAAAGAAGTCATTATGATGATCATCCTTGAGTTCGTTTTATCGGGTGAATATGCCTGAGAGACAACAAAAGATCAACGCCATCAATCATGTAAGATTGTATTACCAACTCTTAATTTCTAAATGATTGTTGTCTATATATGTTCAATCTTTAAATGCTTTAACTTAATGACTCTCATTATGATATTACACATGGACGTTGATCATTTATGATCATCGTTGAATTCGTTCATTTGATGAATATACTGGTTAGACGATGTAACGACCCATGTCGTCAACCTTTTCCATGATGTTATATTTCTTAAAGTATTATTATGTTTAGATATATGTTGAAAATTGTTCAACTCTTAGAATCTTGGGTGATTGCTTTAACTTTTATGTTTATTTGTATTGCATAGCTTATATGGCCTATGCAAAACCGATAGGATGCTACATACTAATTTATCATTGGCAATAGATTTAGAAGGGTTATCAACAATAATAGTTGCCATCAAGGGTTGTGAGCACAATTTTTTCAAAAGCGGCATAAACTTTATTTGATAGCAATTCAATTCTCCACATTCTAACCCCATCTCTCATCATGTCAATTTGCATGGTAATTATTCTTTTTATTAACAAAAATTATATTCCTAAGTTAGTTGATGATATTTGAGAGGATAAGAATCATGTCGTGGGTTAACGACTTCTGGTGAACAAACTATTGCTTCAAATTACCTCTTTAACGGTTTCTATAACTGTTTCTTGCCTGGGTTAGGTCATGGCTAGCTGTACCAAGCATTATTTGATGCTAAATTGGATAATATAAAGAGTTATGAAATCTGTCGCTAACATATTCATGGGGAGGCTATTTGGAAACATGAGGAAAGTGGCCTAAGTCTCTAACCGCTTTAGGAACTACTTTTTTTTCTCTAACTACCTTTGTAGTAGTTGCTATAATGGATTCTTGTCGAGCAAGAGTGGGGGGGTGATTCAACGAGAGGCTCTCACTGTCTTTCCTGAGAGTGCTCGCCCTTTTTATTCATTACCTCTCTAAAATAGCGGGGGATATATGCAAAGGGTCGAAGAGACAAGGAAGGAGGATAGAAGACATCCTTAATGCTCTTGCAGAAACAGAATTTCTAGAGCTTTTGGAACCTCTTGGAACTTCACTGAAGAATAGATTGAAGGGATTCTATCCATCTCCGTGTGAAAATCAGGCGGTTGAAACCAGTGAATAGGGAGAAGGAAAAACATTTTGATCGTTTTGAATACATGCACAGTGTCATGCTATTATGTATTGGACTCGAGTTGAGTTGTATTTCAAGGGTGTTCCATTGGTCATTGGTTGTGATACAAATTGAGGAAGTCGTCCACTTTTCGGGAATGTGAGGAGCATGGTCACGGTGGTTGATATTGACCTTTTCTAAGTGTATGATATATGTAGAAAAACAAAAGACATGAGAGGAGAGGATTGAACCAGTCAAGAGACCACCAAATTCAGGAGTAAATACCAAACTCATGGCATCGAGAGAATTTCCTCATCTGGGGAGTGACAACAACCCTAAAGACAAATGGAAAGCGACGTGCTAGTTTTACAATTTTGTGTAGAAAATTCCAAGAATAGATAACGTAAGGTGCTAAGAGATTTCTATAAAAGTTTGAACCTTGATTGCTCTGAAGAAGGATTAGAAGAGATTATAAATATTTTGTTTCCACAAGCTTGGAGAAGCATCGCTGGTAAGGAGTGCAGAATAGCACCGTTATACAGGCATGATTTTCTCTACCCTTAACTTATTTTACGGGCTTGCAAATAAAGAGTTTATTATGGATGTATATCTTAACAATTTTTTATTACAAGAAAGAAAGGATGAATCTATGTAATCTTTTATTAGCTTGTTGAACATGCATCCTAAAAAGGAAAACGATACAAGTTCTAGAGATTGGAAAGACCAAATCAGTATTTCCTTAAAAGAGAAATATAAGGATATAATGGAATATCTAGGGTGAAAACTACAATAGTTTAATAGATGTATTCTTGCTTTTAGAAGCATATCTCTGTTATTTATTTGAAATAGAGGTTTCAATGATGATAATATCCTTTTGATATTGAAGCGACAATGTTGCACTATGGATATAGAATACCTTTTACGAAATTGAGTCTTTCACAACATTTTTGTAAAACAAATCCAAGAGAATAGGTGATCCAGGGATGTGGAAATTGAGATAGCCTTTCTATTAACCAGTAGTACTTGTGCTATGTTGTCTCAGAAGAGAGAATAAACTAGGCAATGCAACAATATAGATCTCATAGTTATTGTTCAATAGAACTTATTTTAGTGCTAAGTGCACATAAGACATAGGTAGCCAAGATTGGGTATCACTGGAATGATTTACCTCAAGGTGGGACATATGGAGAGATTCGTAACTCAATTCAATATGACAGTGGTAAACTATTAAAATCGATAAAGGTTTAAGAAATAAAGGAAGTTATATATGAGTTCATAACTTAACCTAGGTTGAAAGTCAGTAGACTCAAATAGGCCAAGGGGTTGAAGATAGATTATTATCTTTTAAAAACAAACCTTTTAAGGGTTGAAAGATTGACTTAGATCAAGACTATTGATATGAAATGATAATATTCTTTGAGATATTATATTGGCAAGGAAATACCTTGAATTATATGTTTATTCATGTACATAAAATGTGAATTCAAACAATGTCAAGCGGTCTAGGAGAGGCTAGAGGCATTTTGTTCTTATGGTTAGTTACACTTATGTTATTACCTTTGGAGAATCAAGGATGATGATTTTTCTATGCGTTGAGTTAGAGAAGCTAAACCCTAGTATTGAAACAAGGAGGATGTAGGAAATCTATAACTCTTATGTCATATATTACATTGTACATATATATTTTGATTGTCAGTGAAAGGTCGAGAAAACTATAGATCAAGACAGGAAGTCTTTATAACACCTTAAGAGATTCTTCGATAATGTTGAAACTCGATTAAACGCATCGAGATGTTGAGTATTGAATCTTGAGAAGTAAATGACAGGACGTCATAAACCCTAGATATTGCAAGAATGCAATAAGGGACTTTTGAAAAGGTTTGAAATATCTAAATCTTTATATTACATGTTATAATGAATTATGGATTAATTCTAAGTCGGATTGACTAGAATGGTTTTCTTTATAGACTAGTTGTGTCTAGAGTACCAATAGAATAATTAAAAATTCAGATTGTGATAGATCTAAGATGATTTAGAGGTGTGTGTCTAGATGGCATGACCAATCAGAATGATCATACTTAGCTAGAAGGGATCTAGAGTTGTAGGGTCGATTGAGTATTGTAGGACACATCACTAGGATTTAGATGGTGAAACTTGATAGCTCCTTATATCTATACCCTTCGTGAAGGGTCAGGGCACTACTAGTTAGGTAGTGTGCAGGGGACCACTTGAGTCCGTGGTTGGAGGAAAAGCACTAGGATGATGCTCTCCCTCTATAGCAGAAGACTCACCGAGTCTCGTGAAGATCAACATCAACATTTATGGTTTATGACATTCAACCTATGAGGTAAAACTATTAATTATGCTAAGTATATCTTATGTGATATAAATGATTAGTGTAAGGAATTCTCTTGATTCTAGTTACAATTAAATGTGAATTCAAGTTTGAATTTATCTAGAAAAGTTATACTTTATTCTTGTGCTTATACAAATGTTTTAAATTTTTTTTTAAAAAAAAAATTCTCACTCATGTTTACTAAGTTTATTTACCTTCTAGTAAATTCATGAGTTTACTTGAGTATTATGATGTGTGATGTTACACTTTTCTAATGATGCCATTTCTTCATTCATGGCTTCCAACCAAGAGTTTGAATCAAACATTTTAAATGCCTCTTTCACAGTCCTAGGTTCATCAATGCTAGAAATTAAAGCATAGGCACAAGTAGACTCTATTAAAGAAAACCCATACCTATCAGGTTGCTTTCTTTCACGAGTTGACCTCCTCACAGGCTGAGGTTGAGGTGGTTCTTCATCATCTTTAGAACTTTTAGAGCTACTTGAGCTTTCCTCAGTATCAGGTACATTTTGATTTTTCAATTCCTCTTTATCTAGTGTCGAAGGAATTTTGGCTACATCCTTTTCATTTTCTGATTTCTTCTTTGACTGTAGATCCAATGTAGAAGGCTCCAGCTCATGAAAGATAACGCTTCTACTATACAAAACCTTCTTAGTTTCAAGATTCCAAAGCTTGTATCCTTTTATGGTAGCACTATAGCCAATAAAAATACACTTTACAGCTTTGTTTTCCAACTTAGATCTTTTTTCAAATGGCACATATGCATATGCCTCACAACCAAAGACACAAATATGTCTCAGAGAGGGATTCTTTTCAGACCATGCTTCCAAAGGCGTCTTCTCAACAAGAATAGAGTTAGGAGAATGATTTACCAAGTAACATGTTGTAGAGACTGCTTCAGCCCAGAACTTCTCCTCCAAGCTAGCACTGCTCAGCATACTTCGTGCTCTTTCCATTACTGTCCTGTTGAACCTTTCAAAAAATCCATTTTTCTATGGAGTGTAAGGTGTAGTCTTATGTATTTTGATCCCATGATTTGTACAGTACCTTTTGAATTCATCTGAACAAAAATCACTGCCATTGTTAGTCCTGAAGCATTTTATTTTTCTACCAGTCTAATTTTCAACAAGGTTTTTAAATTCCTTAAACTGACTGAACACTTTTGATTTACTTTTTAGAAAATATACAAATGTTCTTCTTGAATAATCATCAATAAACGACACATAGTATCTTGATTTAGACAAAGAAGGAACATTCACTGGACCAAACACATCAGAATGAATATAATCAAGCAAACTAGAAGATTTGTGAGGACTGGAATAAAATGAAACACGGTGTTGTTTACCATATATGAAATGTTCACAAAACTCGAATTCAAGGTTACAATCTTCATGCCCTTCAACCAGGTTTTTATTTTTCAAGGTTTTTAAACCTTTCTCACCAATGTGGCCTAGCCTATGATGCCAGAGCATTGTCTTTTTTGCTGGAAGTTTAACCTCCATGGAGTTTACACCATTAGGAACGTTTCCCTCTTTTCCTCCATGAGTAGCTTTTTGTGACTTCGTAGAGACACTATTGCATTGAATAGCTTGTGCATCCATCTTATAAAAGGTACCAATACGAGCACCCCTTGCTAGCACCATAGAGCCTCTAGTCATCTTGCAACCATTTCTAGAGAACGTGACATGCACTCCAATATCATTTAGCTTACTTACTGAAAGTAAATTACGAGCCAAACTTGGTATATGCATCACATCATTGATTCCCTTCACTCTTCCATCAGGGAATTGAATTCTGACTCTTCCACGACCAACAATTTCCAAATATGAATCACTTGCCAAATACACCTTTCCACCATTGTATTCTTCATACTTCATGAACTAGTCTCTATGAGATGTCATGTGGAAACTTGCTCCATAATCAATTAGCCAGACATCATCAAATGCCCGCATAGCCAAAGCTGCAATGAAGGCGTCTGCATCACTCTGAGAAGAATCATATTTAGAAGGGGTCTTCTTCTTCTTCTTTTTCTCCTCCTTGTAATCCCTTTGGACATGACCAGGTTGCCCACAATTCCAGCATTTCACCTTGGACTTCTTTCCAGGAGACTTTGATCTCCCTTCTGATTTCGATTTGGATTTCTTGTCCTTCTTCTTGCCTTTCTCCTTCGATCTACCTCTAACAACCAAAGCCTCCTTTTCCATCTCAGAAGATTTTCTTCTCATCTCCTCTGACAATAAAGAAGTAACAACATCTTCCATCTTGAAAGTGGATGTCGTACTCCCAATATCCATCACCAGATGATCCCAAGAATCTGACAAAGAACATAGCAACAACATGCAGCAATCTTCATCTTCAATCTTCACACCAATAGATGTTAACTGAGCAATTAGCATGTTGAATGCATTCAAATGATCAGCAAAAGATCCTCCCTCCTACATTCTCAAAGAGTACAGCTTCTTCCTCAAGAACAATTTGTTCACCAAGGACTTTCCTTGATAAATAGATGTCAGTCTTTTCCATAAGGAAGATGCAGTCTTTTCTTCATGCACGTTCAGAAGAACAGAGTCTACCAAACAAAGCCTTATCAACCCCTTAGACTTTCTATCTGCAAGATCCCAATCCTCTTCCTTCATGCCTTGAGGCATTGTTCCAGACACAGCAAGCCACATATCACGATCCACTAATAGATCTTCCATTTTGAGTTTCCACAACTCAAAATTGCTACCATTGAATTTCTCTATTTCCATCTTTCTGGATGTGCTCACCATCTTAATTTGTAATTAAACTATCATACCTCTACCAAACTCCCACTGAAAAAGAATTGACACAAAAAACCCAACCCTCTCACAAGGATAACACAATTGGCCAGGCTTTGATACCACTTGTAAGGAAACTAGAGGTGCAGAAGCAACTTTCCTAACGTTAAAACCATAGGAAGTAAGCATACAGTACTTTTTATTTCCAAATTACAATCTAATTAAGACACACATGAAAGATTTATAGAAATAAAGAAGATACTCAAAGACAATGAACAACAGATTTATGTGGGAAAACCCTTTTGGGAAAAAACCCACCACACCAAGCTGAATCTCTTTGTATTACAGTAACAACAATTACATACAATGCAGAGATACAACTCTCTGGTATTAGTTCACAGTAGTTTCATTCATTGTTCAATCTATTACAAAAAATACTCTCAACAATCTGATTCTCTATCCAATTTTCAACTCAGAATGCTTTACTTTAAATCTTATCACATTCTAATTTTTACCTTTTGTTCCTCTGATTGGTCCATGAGGCTCCACATAGGATGGTTAATTTGGTCAAAGGAATTCAAAATTTGTTGGCATATTGGTGAGACACTAACATTGTCTCCCCGATGCCACAAAGTGTTCATATCGATATTGGCGTAAATCCCAAAAGTCGGCACAACGATATAATGAACGCCACGAGTCATACTGAAACTACCATCATCCAATGCATTCCTATCGGCAAGAGATTTCTCATCGGAAAGATTCATAGTGATGCTCACAAGTCACAATGACTTCAACTTTGCCATCGGCAAGACTTTTCCATTCTCCAAGAGGTTTCACCGGGTCTCCACAAGTTTCAACGAAGCACCTGACAGTCGACAAGACATTCGTCTTTTGCCAAGACTTCTCTCCGAGCAAACAAGTCCTATTGAGTCAGCAAGACTTTTGTCTTTCACCGAGACCTCACATCGAGCACCCATGTCTTACCAAGTCGGCAAGACATTTGACCTTCGCCAAGACCTTTCACCGAGCACTCATGTCTTACCGAGGATTATCGGCGAGACCAAACACCCGTCGCTAAGAGACCTCTCTGAGATCCTTGTGTTAGCCCGATGACCATATGCTATCGGTGAGACATCCTTCGTCGCTGAGAGTTCTCCTCGAGCCCTTTGTGTTACTCTGATGACCCAATCGCTAGGAGTCTCCCTGACATCCACTAGACACCCAATAGCAACTTGGTGAGACATTACATACCAGCAAGACTACATACTGACAACCAAGTCTCCTCGATAACTATGTATAACCATCGGCAAGAGAAACAACAGTCAGCGAGAGATCTTGCTGAGTCTCCAAGTCATAACAATAGGTCTATTCGGTAAGACTGAAACCAAGTCACAACGACTGGGGCATTTCAACAAGATTCAGAACAACTAGTCGACCAAACATGATTAATGTCATAGTGACTTTTCCCTTCAGGAGTTACATGCTAGTAAGGATTGAGGCACCTATTCCAACAATATTGTGAGCTAATCCTCACTGTGCTTTTTCCCTTTTTGGGTTTTTCACAAAAATCTAGTGTTCTTGTGTTCTTTGATGTGATGCATGTTTTCTATGTTCCTTTCATTATTGCAAGTTTGATATATTGTATTGAATGAATGTTTAAAGTTGTTGAAGTTGATTATTTTTAGTGAATACTAATTCACCCCCCCTTTTAGTATTTTGGGTGTTCAATAATTGGTATCAAATCTTAGTTCCTTCAATCGGCTTGATCATTGAGGTAGATCTTGGAGGTTAAACACATGGCTACAAGAAAGTATCATATTACTTTGAAAGAGATTATCCCTTAAGGGTTTACTGAAGAAGATTGTATAATTGACATGGAAGGATAACACAAATCAGTTCTTAATGATTTGGATAAAGTAGAAGCTGAGAATAGAGAACTAAAAAAGGATCTTAGTGATGCAAATGAGTGTATTAAGAAGTTGAGAGAGAAGCTCAAAAAGCTACAAATATAATCAAGGAGCTCAAGCAATCAAATGAGACCAATCTAAAAGTAAAAATTGAGGAAAGTAAAGGATTTGAAGACTACCTAAATGCTAAACTGAAAGACAAATCTAAAGAATATTCAAATATTGAACAAGAGGTCGTGACTTTGAGGTTAGATCTAGAGAAAGCAAAGATTTAAGAAGACAAATTCAAGAAGAGTACCACAAAGCTTGATGAGATGATTGCAAATTAGAAGGGTTCTAAGGATAAAGAAGGATTAGGGTTTGAGAAAGGAGAAATTTAAAAGGTAGATCAAACTCCAAACAATTATGAAAAGAAGAATGACAAGAATAGCACCTTTGAGAAAGTCTGGAACTAGAAGAAATATTTCAAAAGGCCATCTATCAAGTAACCAAATGCGCAAAGGTACCCATCTTTGAATGGTTATTGTTATTCCTACAATAAGTTTGGACATAAGGCTATAGAAAGTAGAAGTAGAATGAATTAGAATGTTCAATCATTATCTAGTTAGTGCTATACATGTAATAGATTTGGTCATAGAGCTAGTGAATGCAGTAATCAGATGATGAATGGCTATAGTTATAATATGATGTTTCAATCTTTCAATGGATATTGTTATACATGCAATGGATTTAGGCATAAGGCTAATGAGTGTAGGTCTAGAATGGAAAGAAGTGAGCTTGTTCAAAAAGGTGTCATATGTCACAAATGCAATAAAATAGGACACATTGTTAAGTTTTGTTGAAGCAAAAATGTGAGACCCTTTGTTTTGCTAAAGAAGGTTGATTCGGTAAAGAATGTGAATACAGTAGAAGTGAAGAAGGAAATAGGAAAAATATGGAAAAGGAAGGAAGAGAGTGAAGTGAAGAACAAGTATGTGCCAACTCCTGGTGCAAATGTTTCCTCTGGAAACTAGATGAAGAGCTTTGGCTCAAGGGGAGTTTTAACAAAAGACCTTTAATCCCTTGTCAAAGATACAATGTTTATGCCTTCGACACGTTGATATAAGATGTAGGTTGACATGCTTGACCTATTGGTGAAATCATTGGTAAAATATCTCTTGTTGCGGAGATTTGAAAAGTATTTGAAGGAGCATGTGATGACACGGTTAGGGTTTAACAACTTTTGAACTAACTTAGAATCAATGCATTTAATGTATTTTAGGTCATTCAAAAGGTGTTTATAAGTGTTTTCGCATATGAAAAGTTCATTTAAAATTGAGTATTTGAAGAATAGAGCAAAAGCGAATTGAAGTACAATTCTGAATTTATGTGTGAAACCCTAACTTACAATGATTCAAAGGTACTTACAATTTCCTGCTTAAACCTATTTTCTAAAGTTGTTGAAAATGCATATTCCTCAAGTAGTTGATGTTGTGGATTGACCAAGACCCAAATTTAAGAATCACCCAGATAAATCCATAGTGATTGATTTGAAAGGAGCTTTTTTGCATATTCCTTATGGTGTCTTGCATATTGAATATGTAAGAATTTATATTCATACAAAATTAGAAGATTACAATCATTCTAAGTTGGGAGAAGTTTGGGTGAATGAGCTAACTGATGATGAATTTGAGTTGAAACCTAAGTATGAAAGTTTAACAGAGGAAAAAGTAGATGTCTAGAATAACTTTCCTATCTTTTTCTATGTTGACAAATGGATTGGATATGTATTGATCAGAATTCATGACATATTTATCTAGTTGGACCAACCATACATGATCAACAAGGAAGCTATTAGGTTTGTGATAGGGTTATGCTCAACCGGACTAGTTTAAACTCTTAAAATTGTGAAGAATGAAGTGGTGATGAAGTTAACTGGTGCAAAATTTGATAAGAAGCCCCTATCAGTAAAAGAAATTCAAGATATGACTATAAAGTATGCATATATGATGATAGGTTATTATATTTTCTTCACAAACAAAGAAAACTTTGTTTCTACTACAAAAATCAATACTACATATGAAATGGTGAAGAAAGGCTTGGATTTTGACCTATGCGAATTGTTAAGGCAACAATTATTGGAAAAATTACATAAGACCAAAGAGTCCTCATATCCATTATGGATATGGTACCCTGATTATATGCTTACTATTTTATTTTCTAAGAGAAGTACTTGACACAAAGAACATTATGTGGTGAGTGATATTCTAGTTGCTACACAAATGAAAGACCACTTGAGAAGACAGGGTAATGTAGATGCTCAGAAGAATGCTTTGTGGGGTTTCTTTAAATCCTTACAAGAAAAAATGCAAGCTAGAGAAAGGATTCCCAAAAGTGTCATGATGAAGTACAAAAGTGACATCATTTTCATGTTCAACAAAGATTACTACATTAAGGAAGTTGTTAAGCCAAGGACAATTTGGATCCCTGAAATGGGATATAAAGTATCTAAAGATGTGATTACCAGTCTGGCAGATAATATGTTGAGTATGCCTAGAGACCCTAAAGAAGAAAGTTATGGCACATATGAAGAGGAATCCAGTGTAGTTCATATGGACCAAAAGTGAAAGGAGATCTCAAAGAATGTGGAAAAGATGAAGGCGCAAGTAGTTGAGATGATGGGACTACCAAAGGGCCTTGTAGAGAAATCCAAAGGCATATCCAATCCTCTGAAAGGTGCCCGTAGTACTAGAAGGTTTGGTAGTACCTCTACTCCCTCTTTGGTTGCTCCCAATTCCTTTGGTACTAAATTTGTTGTTGGAGCTAAGAGGAGAGAGTCAACCAATGCCCTTGTGAAAGAAAAAAGTGCTATGTAGATAAGAAGAATAAAAGTAAAGGGTACCGGAGAAAGGCATGTTGGATATGATGATGATGAAGAAGAAGGACCTCAATTGGTTTGCAAAAGAAAAATTAATGTCTCTCAAGAGATAAGTATGTAAAGAAAAACAAAGTAGATATTGTTGATACCGACAGTGAAGAGGAAGTTAAGAAGCAAAAGTAAGCATTCAAAATTCATGTGAGAGATAAGTCTGAAAAAAGAAGAAAATCCAACCAATACTAAGGGGAAGAAGAAGGAAAAAACTCCTCCAGATAGCCCTCTAAGGTTAGATGCTCTATTTAATGACATTGTTGAGCATGGAATCTTGGAAGAAACAACCAAAATGTATCTAGGTTTTGACGAAATAGACAAGGCTACAATAGAGGAAGCAATTGTGAAGACTATGGTAACTTTTTGTACAAGCCTAACATAAATTGAAGATCAGTTATCAGATGATTTAAAGAATTTTTTGTGTATGAGAAGGCAAGAGGCAATAGATGAGGATTCCAAAATAAGGGAGTATGTGCTAGAGAAGGGTGGTTCTTCTCTTTCGAAAGAAGATAAAGAAAAATTGGCACAATTATACAACAAAGAATTTAGAAAAAAATAGAGTCAACACCCTGATGAGCAGGGAAAAGGATGATATTGAGAGGTTGAAAAGCAAGACACTATAGAATTTAGAACATGTTAAAGAACTAAGAGTGTCTCTGGACAGGGAAGGTGAAATGCAATATGATACTTTTGTCCCAAAAGTTAATGTACATGTTGAACATGCTTTGGAACATGAGCTTGCAAAAGAGGAAACTCAAGAAGATGTTAAAACAGATAATGTCCCTCTAGATGTGGAGAACATGATTGCAAAAGAGCAAGAGAAAGAGAAATAAGATATCTCGGAGAAGGATGAGGCACAAAATGAACAAAATCTACCCTCCTCAAATGAGAAAATTGAGCAAAACAAAGAAGAGGACATTCAAAGGATCCCGAAAAAATAAGAGGCACAAAAAACTAAAGACCAACCTCCTCCAAAAAACAATGAGAGATCCGCTAAAGAGGAAAAGACTAAGGAAGAGTCTACAAATGCTAGAAAGCAGAAGAGTGAGGAGAAAGAAGAGGGAAGCACAAAAGTTGTCGATGAATCCTCCAATGATTCAATCAAGGGCTTATTAGACATGTAGTTAAAGTTTTAACTTGTATTTACACAACTGATACAACTTCCCATGTAACAGGGTCAAGTGGACATGGCAAAACTCTCTCCCCTACAAAAGCTTCAACTTGGTGATGTGTTTCACACTTCCACAAGGAAGGGGATATTATCAACCCACCAAAATAACATTTAATTGATTGAAGAAGTTGTCAAAGTATTGCAGGAAGGGATCCTCAGAGCTACTATTGATGAGTATTTTTCCATTGTTGAAAAATTGAAGCTACTATTAGATTATTTCAAAGAATATTCCTCTTATTTGGAATGGAAAAAGAGATAACAAAGAAAGTCAATGATAGAATATTGAATGAATTATCAGATAAGTGCAGTGTTGCAAATAGAAAACTACAGGAAAATATGAAAAATATGCAAAAATGTTTGGGTGAAGTATGAGTTTGTTTCAAGGTAAGTGCAAAAATATGGGGTGCCAAAAAGGGGGCTTAAGTGGCCACTTTTCTTCTAAAATCAGGAAATACTAACCTTGGACATGAAATTGAGGATAGTTACACTCAAAATTTTGAGATGCAACAAAAACAAGGATCCTAGTGCTCTGGGTCTAATTTCTAAACTACTAATTTATTTTGAAAATGGTTGAGATTAAGGGGTTCAAAAGAGGGATGCACAAAAATTGGTGTTGTTTTTGTTAAAAAAACATAGTAGCAACTTTTGTGCGTACCTAGCATGGTGAACTTTTTTTTAGTATTTTAAAAATCACTTCAGTGAGAAAATAGCTAACAGTATGTAGTTGGTGCATGATTTTTCTAATATTTTTTTAATGAATATTTGATTTTTTACTAATTTTCAAAGTGGACACTTCCTAAAAAATAGAATTTTGGTCGTGCTACCCCTACAAATTTTGGAAACTAATTGAAATTTTCTTTAAAAAAAATAAAAAATTATAGAATGGAATCTAGTTTCTAAAAATGTAATTTATTTGAAATTTTCGATGAATGGTTAATTTATAACGTAAAAAAAAACCAAACACTATTTTTTGCCAAAAAAGAGACACACAAACAAAATAAATTATAGATGAAAGGCTTAACATTGTCAAAAAGTGAAACAAATTACATTGTTGGATAGCTAAGAGAGAGCCTAACATTACCTAGGTGTTTGATTTGTTCAAAATTGAAACATGTGCAATCTTGATGGTGAGCATGAACCCAATTATGTGAAATATTGTACAATTTGTAAAAACAGATCTCTAGTCATTGGAAAGGCCCTCCAGGCCTTTGGGTTGGTATTCCAAGGCAAATACCAAGCCTAAGGCTTGGAGATTCGCAAAGCAAGATATAACGCGAGCGTGTTATAACCCACTCGTGTTATATCCTAGTGTTGACATGGTTTTTTGTGTTTGTGCGGGGCATGTCTAGCAAGACATAACTCAAGCGCGTTATAACGTGCTCACGCTAGGTCTTGATTTATCTTAAATTCTACTCTATTGAATGTATGTTTATATATTTGTATGTTTTTATGTACATGTGTGCTTGTATATCATATATGTATGTATATATGCATGCTTGTATGTATGTATGTATGTATGTATGTATGTATGTATGTATCAATGCATTTATGCATGTATGCTTATATGTATGTAAGATTGTATCT